>JANAVB010024600.1:7620231-7677731 GCA_029216955.1 Iris pallida | reverse complement strand
CGGGACTTCTATGTGACGACCCTGTCACTTAGCCTGTAATTGGTTGTCATGGTATTGCCTTGCACGGGCGCAACCTAAGCTCGCGTGGCAACACGCCCAAGCGAGAATGATCGGTTCTGCAGAATCGGGATGTGACAGAGATGGCTGGCAGGAGATTTGGATTAGGTTAGGGTTTGGATATGGGTGTGTCGATGTGTCCTGCGTGACACAGGGGTGGAGTCGAGGTCGTGTCTGGTGCGTCAGAAACAAAGAGAAAATGTACAGATAGAAAATAATGGAATAAGAATGGGTGGACACAGACACGATGTACAGATACGACTATGGTGTGTCCAAATATATGCACAAACACAATTGTGGATGGATGTTGATTTGATTATGGAACTATTATGGGTTTTTGGAAAAATAGTAAGGGAAGCTTCTCCTTAAATAGGAGGTGGAGATTCCTAGTTGGATGAGGTTTAGAAATATTTAAAACCTCCTTTAGATAATCCTACCATTAATTCAAATAATTTAAACTAATTTATTTAAATCATACTCCAATTTTAAATCACAATTGTCATGTCCCGGTTCCGCAAAACCGATCGCTCTCGCTAGAGCGGGATGCCGTACGAGCCTAGAGTTGCGCTTGCGCAAGGCGAATGGCTGAAATGGTCGATTATAAGCTAAACGATCGAGTCGTCATCAGTGAAAAAGTAGAACAACAAAGAAACACAAGTATTCAATCAAAATTAGAACTTTTTATTGATAACCACTTAAATTTACAAAGGCACGGGGCCAATACACTCAAGCCCATAATCTCTCTAAATACAATCGCTCAGCTCTTTCTCATCTCTTAATACAAAAGATCCTGTCTTGAGACATAGAGCAGAAAGAAGGCAATGTCCATACATTATGTCCCGTATAGGTGAAGTCTTCCAATACGATGATAAAGATGATGGTTTTGATCGTTCATTTCGAACTAGGATAAAATTCAATGCTCAATTCTACAAGTCTCTCCTTCTTATAAGGATTTAACACGAGAGGGGAGAAAAAAGTAGGCCTTCATTAATAAGAGGCCAAAAAGTTACTGACGGCTCACGAATCTGTGCGGTATGTTAAATAATTTGAAGTTATTTTTCAGTTATGTCACTACTGAACTTCATGGTGTGTTTGGGAACTTTTTTGGAGGGGAAGAAAAATTGGAGGGAAAAAAAATGGAGGAGAGTAAAATGAAACTCAAGTTAATTTTTATTCTCTTATTTGGATGACCAAAAATAGGAGACGAATTTTTTTAGAAATATATTTTTGTTTGTTTGTGGATAAAGATATAATATTTTTTTTCCAAAATTCTCCTTTCCAACTATCATCATTTTTATTTTTTCTCTCATTTTTTCTTAGTGCGTTTGATAACAAGGTGGAAAATAAATTAATTCCACGGAATTATTTTACGAGGAAAAAAATTCCATGGAAAAAATTCCACGAAATTAATTTGGGTGTTTGATTGTCGTTATTTTCCATGGAAAATAATTATTTTTCATGGAAATTGATATTTTCCTATGGGCTGTGACAGCTTTATTTACCACCATTTTAGAGTAAAACATGGAAAATGATAGATTTTTGGAAAATAATTCCATGGAAAATGTACGCTATCGAACATTACAATTGGTGGAAATTTTTGATGGAAATATTTTCCATAGAAAAGAAGCTCAATCAAACACAACCTTAAAATTTTCCTTTCTCAATTTTTTTTTTTCGTCCAAAACAAAACCTTTAGAATGGGAGAATAGGCACTGATTTCCCTCGATGTCTTTTGAGTAAGAAACTAGTCCTTGACTACAAAATAGGTAACTTGACAACAGTAACCGGATTTATTTGGGTTAATGGATAGTAGGCAATGATTTCTTAAATGGAGTCTTGACAAACATGACACATGTATTAGGAAAGAAGCACAAAAACCTTTTCCCAAACCAGAGAGTACCTGCAAGAGAACCGAGCAATACAACACACGAACCAACACCAAAACAAACCACACAGACACAGAGAATTTTTGACATGGAAAATCCTTGCGAAAAAAACCACGGGACGATCGGAGTCCAACCCTTGAGAAGCCTTCACTAATAAAATAAAGGAGTACACCCTCTACAAACTTCTTCCGATCCAACACGGATCCCCACAACACTTGGAAGCAAGAAATATTGATTACAAGGCTATGAAAAACAAAGACGACGAGTAGAGATTACCCAAACACGATCCTCCTTCGAAAACGACCTTCAATCCTCCTTCTTCTCTCCAAAAGTTACAATGGAACTCTTGCCTCTTTTTTCTCTCTTGTGTGTGTTACGTATGTGATTAGGGTTAGGAAAAACCATATGTAAACACCCTAATCCCGCAACAAAACCTAGATCATAGGATACGATCCAACGGTGATTAAATCATCCTGAAATCCACTTCAGCCCGACATCATAGAGTTCAGACAGAACTCTATTTTTGTCACAGAACCATTCTGGAACCAAGGGGGCAGAGTTCGGCCTGAAATCTGCCTCCCCTATTCCAGTATGCCATATGTTGGCTCTCGAGTTTCTCCGTCGTCTCCGAATGGCCTTGTCACCTTCCCGAGCTTCTTTGACACACAGACGGCGCTTGTCGCACTCCAGGATCTTCTCCATATAGGTTGGGAACCCCATCCACTCCAACAAATCTCCCCCTTCATAACTAGGTAGAGGAACTCGTCATCCCGACGATCCGCCCGCAGTACTCAAACTTTTCCCTTGGTAGAACCTTCGTGAGCATGTCCGCTCCATTGTCATCAGTATGAACCTTCTCAAGCGCGGCATCCTTCTTCTCAACCACATCCTGTATCCAATGATATTGAGTCTCGATGTGCTTGGACTGACTACGAAATGTCTGGTTCTTCACAAGGTGAATATCACTCTGACTGTCGCAAAGCAAAGTATAATGTTCTTGCTTCAGCCCCATTTCCTGTAACAGCTTTTTCATCCACAACAACTCCTTACAAGCCTCCATCGTCATAATGTACTCTGCCTCTGTCGTCGACAAAACATCACACTTCTGCAACCGCGACTACCACGATACCGCTCCACCAGCAAACATCATCACATAGCCCGAAGTCGATCGCATCGTGTCTAAATCTCTAGCCATATCAGTGTTGATATATCCAACCAGCTTTGGCTCGTCACTACCAAAAGAAAGTCTCCAATCCGTAGTGCCCTGAAGGTATCGTAGAATCCACTTGACCGCACTCCAATGTATCTTTCCAGGATTTAAAATATACATGCTAACTGTGGCAACTGCGTGAGCGATGTCTGGCCTTGTACACACCATAACAAACATAAGGCTTCCTACAGCTGAGGCACATGGAACCCGCTCTACATCTTCATTTTCGTCCTCGGTAGATGGACACTACTCCTCAGTGAACTTAAAGTGAGCCGTAAGGGGGCAACTCACTTTTTTTGACCCATCCATCCCAAAATGCTAAAGTATCCGGTGAATGTACTTCTTTTGCGACAAGTGTAGCAGCTTGGACTCTCTCTCTCGGCTGATCTCCATCCAAGAATAGTCTTTGCTGCATCCAAATCCTTCATAGAGAAGGCCGCATCCAGTTGGCGCTTCAACTCTGCTATCCTAGTGGCATTCTGACCTACTGATAGCATATCATCAACATAGAGTAATAAAATGATGAAATCATCCTCGGCAAAGTACCTCACAAATACACAGTAGTCCGATGTCGTCCATACATAACCATGCTCTCCCATAAATGACTCGAACTTCCTGTACCACTTCTTCGGAGCCTGCTTCAGACCATACAAGCTCTTCCTCACCCGGCAGACCAAATATGACTTGTCCTTCTCACAGAATCTCTCTGGCTACTCCATGTATAACTCCTCCTCAAGATCATCGTGGAGGAATCCCTTTTTACGTCCATCTGCTCGACCTATAAGTCAAAACTGGCTGCCAATGCTAGCATCACCCGAATAGACGACTGCTTGACGGCTGGCAAAAAGATCTTATCATAATCTACACCTTTCCGCGGACCATAGCCTTTAACTACTAGCCTCGCTTTGTATCGAGGGCGAGTAGCATCATCCGTCTGCTTCACTCTAAACACCCATCGATTCTTCAAAGCCTTATTGCCCTTTGGCAACTGTACCAGCTCGTAAGTAGAATTGGCGTGTAAGAAACCCATCTCCTCCTTTATAGCCTGCATCCACTCCTACCTTTGTTCGTCTTCCATAGCCTCTGTAAAACTTTCGGGCTCTCCCCCGCCAGTCAGTAGCACATACTCATCCGATGAGTATCTCGTAGATGTTCGACGCTCTCTGTTGCTCCTTCTCAAAGGAGCCACTGGTACTGGCTGTATACCAACTGTCACACCCCGACCCGGAATCACCCGAATCATCTTCTTCGCAGGGGGCGTGATGCCGCACGAGCCTGGAGTTGCGCTCGTGCAAGGCAAGATGACAAGGTCTCAAATGGTTATCTTTTGATTCGATATTTAACAACGAAAGGAAACAGAGCATACGAAACAAATTATCTTTATTGATATCCGAAACAGAGATTACAAAGGCTTTCGATAGCCTAACAATACATGCCAGATTGGCTACAACACTCAGGTTCTCTCTTGCCCACAAAGGATTTCATCGTTCCATACATCATGCCTTCTATATCTCGGCCGCATCAATCCAGCTGCGTAGTCCGAGCGTCAATGCGATAGCACGCTTCAATGCGCTTCGGCATTCCAAGCCTTAACACGTTCAAGCAACGCTTCGCCGCGAGCAATCCATTTCCTGCACCCTGCATGAAGCTGGTGGAGGATCAGTACGTTCGTCCTCGCATGTACTGAAGCAAAAATCATCTTTCCAAACCGATATTTTAATATTTATGTTGAATCATGCAACTTAGCTTATGATCTTGCTATGTTCTCCTTAGGGTCAATTTTATGGCATCTTCGAAAGTGTAAAGCATGTTATATAGCAGCATGTTATCGAATTTAATAGGCAAGCAAACAAGCAATCTCGTGTTTGATTCGTGGCGTGACTTACCAAGTCGACGCACTCGCTCTTGCACCGACGCAAGGTGAATACGCCGTAATCCTTCCCTGTCATGTTATTGTGCATCTCTAAGCAGGATCTCTATGCGGGACGCATACGCGCCTATACTTTCAACCCATCGTTCCTTAACTATATGAGGGCCGTTGGCGTATCCGCGCCGGAATGGACTAAAGGAGTTCCTTTCTTTTCTCTCCTTCTTTTCTCTCTATTTGTCGGGCTGCCCGACGTTTCACGGGTGGGTTGCGGGCCCAACAACCGAAACGTTCCCGCTGCATGCCATCATTTGCGGCTTTTTCAATCTATAAGACGAGCGCTACTCGTTTAAGGATGTGCGCCTACAAAGATTATTCGAATCCCTCCGCGGCCAATCGGTTCCGGGCGCTCCTCCGACATTTAACCATTTTGGGGGAAACACCCATGCACGGGCTATTATAACAATTTAATCTCAAGCCCATTCCAATCGACCATGCAACGCCCTATCATTCAGAAATCAAATTCAAACAACCAAACATAGTCTTGAGTCCGAGACTCAGACTTATCATCTCGTATCTCTTTCGTTAACTTTCTGTGTTCTTACGTTTCGTACTTCGTTTCAATGATTCAATGGCATCGTGCCTCAACTCAATGCTCGTCAACCGAACGACCCGAAGGTCTTGAGCACCTTTCGAGGCACCATGTCATATCCGACAGTTCCGCCACATTCATGCCACAACTGTATTCTCTCGCAACGAAGCCATCTTTTATTATCCCGTACACGTAGACACGTTCGACCATATTCCCATGTTCTATAACTTAGCATTCAATGTTCGGGGCTTGCACGCTAGGGCGCTCGCCTATTGTCTTCCAATGTTCTAGCCATCTAACTCGTGCAGCAAAGGCACGGTATGGTCCGTGCACTAAGGCACTCGCCGAGTACAGTTATCCCATATTCTTGCGGCTTGCGCACCGAGGCGCTTGCCTTAGCGAAATCCAATGTTCCATAGCGACTCGTGCATTTGATGCACATTTCATTTCAATTGTTCTAACTTAGTGTTCGACTCACACTATGATTTATCTCCGATCGGTCTACGCCCGTGGCGTCGATAGGTTAACTTTAGCATACAATGATATATTTGACTTATCGAATGAAGGAGTAAAAAGAAGTCAATCCTCCCACCTTGAGTCGATATGCCTTCGTCGTTTCGCCGAGCCGATGCGGCTCGATTCCATAACTTTGTTGCACGGCCACTCTCCTGACTTAGCCATTCGAGCACTTAGTGCTTCATTGAGTTATACGTCCGATTTGCCTTAGCGCGCCCAAGTCTTAGCCCGTCGTAAGGCGACGATTTGATTTCGCGGACCCCTTACTAAATATTGTAAAAGATCGACCTCTAATATTTTCCCGTCAAAGTATAACCTGCACACGAAACCAACTAAAATTAATACTTGCATCGATTCAGACTTGCGCCTTGGTCGATTCGATTTCTTAGAATCTTCAAGCCGATTCAACGCACTCATCCTTCGGGGCAACGCGACGCTTCGCATCG
The DNA here is from genome assembly GCA_029216955.1 of Iris pallida. Classification (NCBI taxonomy): domain Eukaryota; kingdom Viridiplantae; phylum Streptophyta; class Magnoliopsida; order Asparagales; family Iridaceae; genus Iris; species Iris pallida. The sequence goes on along the minus strand of JANAVB010024600.1, from coordinate 7,671,157 downwards.
ATTCAACTCGATGCATTCTTTCGGGACAACTTAACTCTCGTATCGTTTTGCATCGATACATTCCCTTGCATCAATGTGACTCGTTGAGTCAACGCTTCAGCGTAATGCGCCGTGCGGAGCGGGGCATTACAGAATATACCACTCAAAACAAGGTTCGTCCTCGAACCAAAACCAACACTCCGATCAAATGTTTTACAGATCGTATCACGATTTTGTCCCACCAACGTTGTTCAATTCCACACTTCGTGCAAGCTTTTCATTAACATTTCAAAGTCATCCCTGTAGCTCGATTTGAATTTTGTATACAACTCGATTTGGATCCATACTTATATTCAAGGCGTCCCGAAGATATATGTATTTTGACCAATTCCAGTGGTAGCAAATTGGAACAAAGCTGACAGGTAAATTTCAATCCTATGCTTGCCATCTCGTACTCTCGATCGGACTTATCCTTAGCAACCGTTCTCAAAATTTAATCGCATACATATATTCGATACATACGTGATTCATTCAATAAAGTCACTGTACGCGACGCGATTCACAATCGCCTTCTCGTTTCGTATGTTTCATCGGAACTATCAATCTACGCATTGCGTCAAGCCGTCGCGCATCCAATCACAACGAGTCTCCGCAATGCCTTGCGTTCGAAGTCGCTACCCAACTATTTTCGAAGTCTTACTTATGCAACTTGTCTCGATACGATTTTTCTTTGTTGACTTGCAAATGCATCAACATTCAGGGCTACGCCCGCTAGGTTACTTACATAGTCCCCGTGCTTAGATTTTCCCGACGCAAGTTTAAATTGACATTGCACAAAGGCCACAATCTATCCGACATGAAAGTTTACAGCAAGGCGACAGTGCTCAAGGCAACGATCGCCTTAGCACGAAGGTCTTTACGACGCGTCTTACATTCAATTTCCTAACGAGTAGGAATTTAATAGCCAAATTCCCAACTTATCCATCTCGCAACATCGAATGTAAATTTTGATTCACGCAAGCTCAATTGTAAGGTGAATCCGAATCTAACGACATGACTCGTAAGTCATTCCCTTATCGTTCCTTCTCGTGCATAACACGTTTCTCGAAATTGCCTATTCTTATCGTCAACATGCACCATGTTATATTTGTTATTGGTGCAATCTTATATGCGATATCGCATGGGTCATCTTACGGTCTACAGCATTCAATTTGATTTGGCGGTCAAGTCTTCTAGGGTCAGCTGCCCCGAAGCTACGCTCGATAATTGTGGATCATCACCGAAGGACAGTTTACTACGAACCATGCTATATCTTATTTCGGAGCCAAATCACGTTCCGACGATTCTATGTGACTACCCAATTTCGGACAAACCATTTCTATTGGCACAACTGATGCGCAACTATCCTCCGAGTCAAGTCATGCACTACCGTCGATGATTCCACAATTTACGAAACATCTACTCGTATCAAGTTCGAGTCTATCTTATTCACGGGTCGACACACGAGATGCTATACGCATCGAGCAATCGTCGATGACTTATAGTCTCGTCTTGATTAATCACAAAATTTACGATCAACCAAATTCGTTCATTCTCGTATCGTTACTTACAAAATTTTGATAGCACAAGGCGTACTCCATTTTGTATTCCCACATCGTGCTTACGTTTCCTTGCATATCGATCTTGATAGTTCATATCAATTTCGATAGCAAGTGGGTCGACTTCGAATCTGTTTCAACATCAACTTAACTCGCATCGCATACATCCAAGTTCGCAACAAACTTTTCCATACGCATCTACTCGTTCTCCGATTCCCCGCAACCCGCTATACTTTGATCGCGTAACCGAGTTACCGATTATCCAACATCGTGCCCTCGAGTTATACGATCTCGCCCTCTAAGTTTCGTGTGTTTTTCAGTCGTACTCAAATGAGTGTCGCCGCAACGTAACCAACTATTTCTTAGGCACGATTACTCACATCAACCAACTCTTCACCGAAGTCGCACATCGTGCGATTCGATTACAATTCGCATCGCCTAACATTTCTATCAAAATTGCATGTCGTGCGTTTCGATTCGCCTCGTTCAACATTTCTATCGAGATCGCAAGTCGTGCGACTCATTTGTAAGCTCGAGTATTCCTTTCCCGTCTATCCGATTATTGCGTCAAGGCATAATCGTTTCGCTAGTCTCGGTCGTCCGACCAACTTATAACTTTCGTCCGACGTATCGTTCATGGATACAAGTCTCGCCTTATCGTCCCAACCGATTTTCGAAGAACAGTTGCATCAACATATCGCCATACAAATTTTCAACAAGTCTCAGTACTCCCCCGTCCGTTGCGGACAATTCTTCCGCAATTCTCACAACACGTCAATGCAATTCAACGCATAAGTGATATACCATATACCACTCGAAATCGAGTCATTCATCGCCTACGTGGAATGGCATATACCACTCGGAATTCAAGACATTTCCCTCGCGCTATACTTAGTGTAAACCAACGATCTCTTCCGACTCACGATTTTTGCAGTGATCGTGCTTGATCACAACCGTAACTTTGATTCTATCAAATCCGACGCAACTCGGTCAATGTTCTCGTTTGCCAACATAAGTTTGGTGTGCAACCGAACGATTCGTTCTATCAATTTACGATTTCAATTCTTTTCTTACGTTGCATCTCGTGCAACAATTTATTTAGATACGCGTTGCACATCGGGCAACGAATTTCACTTCCGATACGCGTTGCACATCGTGCTACGATTTATTTTCGACACTTTCATTTCACTTTGTACAACGATTTATTTCCAATTTTCCTTTGCACTTTGTGCAACGATTAATTTGATATGCGTTGCATCACGTGCAATGATTTTTACTTTCCAACACGCGTTGCACATCGGGCAACGATTATTTCCGATATTTACCGCACCTCGTGCAACGAATTACTCTCGACTTTCCAAGTCAATTCACAATCCGTTTAACACATTCGGTATTGGCTTATCACTTCTTACTTTCATTTTAACGCATATTCACCATTACTCGTTGCACATCGTGCATCATTTTATCTCTCTTTCAATATGTTACATTGCGACAACGTCTCAAATCGTATTTCACAATTTGTTGCGCTTGCAGCAACTAACATTTTTACGGCTCGTTTGCATTCAATACAATATACCCGTCGCGACTTTCTTAGCAAACATCGTGTAATTTCCAAACACATGCGACAAAATTACACGATTTGTATTAGACTTATTGTATGGAACATCCAGTGCGGCATCGAGTAGAGTCAAGAGTGATATCAAGTGGTGGTGGGCAACTTTTAGAATTGTGATGAAGCGAGCGTCCAGAAGAAATTGAGCCTAGAGCTCTGATACCAATTTGTCACACCCCGACCCAGAATCACCCGAATCATCGTCCTTGCAGGGGGCGTGATGCCGCACGAGCCTGGAGTTGCGCTCGTCCAAGGCAAGATGACAAGTTCTCAAATGGTTATCTTTTGATTCGATATTTAAAAACGAAAGGAAACAGAGCATACGAAACAAATTCTCTTTATTGATATCCGAAACAGAAATTACAAAGGCTTTCGATAGCCTAACAATACATGCCAGATTGGCTACAACACTCAGGTTCTCTCTTGCCCACAAAGGATTTTACCGTTCCATACATCATGCCTTCTATATCTCGGCCGCATCAATCTAGCTGCGTAGTCTGAGCGTCAATGCGATAGCACGCTTCAATGCGCTTCGGCATTCCAAGCCTTAACATGTTCAAGCAACGCTTTGTCGCGAGCAATCCATTCCCTGCACCCTGCATGAAGCTGGTGGGGGATCAGTACGTTCGTCCTCGCATGTACTGAAGTAAAGATCATCTTTCCATACCGACATTTTAATATTTATGTTGAATCATGCAACTTAGCTTATGATCTTGCTATGTTCTCCTTGGGGTCAATTTCATGGCATCTTCGAAAGCGTAAAGCATGTTATATAGCAGCATGTTATCGAATTTAATAGGCAAGCAAACAAGCAATCTCGTGTTTGATTCGTGGCGCGACTTACCAAGTCGATGCACTCGTCCTTGCACCGACGCAAGGTGAATACGCCGTAATCCTTCCCTGTCATGTTATTGTGCATCTCTAAGCAGGATCTCTATGCGGGACGCATACGCGCCTACACTTTCAATCCATCGTTCCTTAACAATATGAGGGCCATTGGCGTATCCGTGCCAGAATGGACTAAAGGAGTTCCTTTCTTTTCTCTCCTTCTTTTCTCTCTATTTGTCGGGCTGCCTGGCATTTCACGGGTGGGTTGCGGGCCCAACAACCGAAACGTTCCTGCTGTATGCCATCATTTACGGCTTTTTCCATCTATAAGATGAGCGCTACTCGTTTAAGGATGTGCGCCTACAAAGATTATTCGAATCTCTCCGCGGCCAATCGGTTCCTGGGCGCTCCTCCGGCATTTAACCGTTTTGGGGGAAACACCCGTGCACGGGCTATTATCACAATTTAATCTCAAGCCCATTCCAATGGACCATGCAACGCCCTATCATTCAGAAATCAAATTCAAACAACCAAACATAGTCTTGAGTCCGAGACTCAGACTTATCATCTCGCATCTCTTTCGTTAACTTTCTGTGTTCTTACGTTTCGTACTTCGTTTCAATGATTCAATGGCATCGTGCCTCAACTCAATGCTCGTCAACCGAACGACCCGAAGGTCTTGAGAACCTTTCGAGGCACCATGTCATATCCGACAGTTCCGCCACATTCATGCCACAACTGTATTCTCTCGCAACGAAGCCATCTTTTATTATCCCGTGCACGTAGGCACGTTCGACCATATTCCCATGTTCTATAACTTAGCATTCAATGTTCGGGGCTTGCACGCTAGGGCGCTCGCCTATTGTCTTCCAATGTTCTAGCCGTCTAACTCGTGCAGCAAAGGCACGGTATGGTCCGTGCACTAAGGCACTCGCCGAGTACAGTTATCCCATGTTCTTGCAGCTTGCGCACCGAGGCGCTCGCCTTAGCGATATCCAATGTTCCATAGCGACTCGTGCATTTGATGCATGTTTCATTTCAATTGTTCTAACTTAGTGTTCGACTCACACTATGATTTATCTCCGATCGGTCCACGCCCGTGGCGTCGATAGGTTAACTTTAGCATACAATGATATATTTGACTTATCGAATGAAGGAGTAAAAAGAAGTCAATCCTTCCACCTTGAGTCGATATGCCTTCGTCGTTTCGCCGAGCCGATGCGGCTCGATTCCATAACTTTGTTGTACGGCCACTCTCCTGACTTAGCCATTCGAGCACTTAGTGCTTCATTGAGTTATACATCCGATTTGCCTTGGCGCGCCCAAGTCTTAGCCCGTCGTAAGGCGACGATTTGATTTCGCGGACCCCTTACTAAATATTACAAAAGATCGACCTCTAATATTTTCCCGTCAAAGTATAACCTGCACACGAAACCAACTAAAATCAATACTTGCATCGATTCGGACTTGCGCCTTGGTCGATTCGATTTCTTAGAATCTTCGAGCCGATTCAACGCACTCATCCTTCGGGGCAACGCGGCGCTTCGCATCGATTCAACTCGATTCATTCTTTCGGAACAACTTAACTCTCGCATCATTTTGTATCGATACATTCCCTTGCATCAATGTGACTCGTTGAGTCAACGCTTCAGCGTAATGCGCCGTACGGAGCGGGGCATTACACCAACAGCCTCCTCTCCTTCAGGAACTGTCTCCACGGCATGCTCATCCTCATGTGGGATATCCTGACCACCATCAGCAAGCTGATGATCAATGTTGGAAGCAACTCCATGTACTGGCTCCCCACAACTAGAACCTCTGCGATGTCCTCTGGAAACTGCTCAAAACGAAATGACTAACTCAGGCAATTTCTCAGCCTCAGAAGGTATTTCGGAATCCTGAGTGTTAGTCATGGTATGATCCTCGATGAATACCTTGTCCCTGCTTTTGTAAAGCTTTCTTTCCTCTGGGTCGTAGAGTCTATAGCCAAACTCATCCCGACCGTAGCCGACAAAGATGCACCGTCTCGTCTTCGGCTCAAGTTTGGACCTCTCGTCCTCCGGTACATGCACGAAGGCCTTACAACCAAACACTCGTCGGTGATTGTATGACGGCTCTTTGCCGTACCATACTTTGTCAGACACATCACCCTGCAAAGGAGTACTAGGAGATAAATTAAGAACATAAGCAGCTGTGAGAAGAGCCTCACCCCAATAACTGCCTGGAAAATTTGGTTCTGACAATAAACACGTACACTCTCCATCAGTGTCCTGTTCATGTGCTCTGCTATACCATTGAGCTGAGGTGTCTTGGGCGGAGTCTTCTGGTGTCGTATTCCTTGCTCTCTGCAATAAGCATCAAAGGGACCAATGTATTTGTCGCCGTTGTCGGACCGAACACACAATAACTTCTTGTCCGTTTCTCTTTCAATAGAGGCATGAAACTCTTTGAAAGTAGGCAGCACCTGATCATTGGTCTTTAAGGCATAGACCCAAACCTTCCTGGAACAGTCATAAAAAAGTTACAAAGTAAGAAGCCCTACCAATAGATTTTACCATCATAGGACCGCAGACATCCGAGTGAATCAACTCGAGCAACGCCGGCTTCCTTGAACTTGGGTGACTTTGAAAAGACATCCTATTTTGCTTCCCAGCTAAGCAGTGCGTGTACTTCTCCAACTTTGTAGACTTGAGCCCTGGAATTACCTTCCTGTTCACCAAGTCGCTCGTCCCTTTTTCGCTGATATGGCCAAGCCGCCTGTGCCACAACTCGGTAGACGCATCATAAACTGTGTGCCCCCTATATGCTCCCCTCCATATAGTAGAGACTGGACTTCTTGCTTCCTCTTTCAATAACCATCGAACCTCTGGAAAGCTTCCACTGACCATTCCCAAAGAGACCGAAGAATTCTACGTCATCCAACCTTTCAACCAACAGCAGGTTGAAACGGATATCAGGGACATGACGAACATCTTTGAGAATAAGAACTGCACCTGTCATCGTCCTTAAATACATATCTCCAATGGCAACCGCCTTCGACACATCTCTATTGCCCATCTTCAACACTCCACAGTCGCCTGTCGTGTAAATGGCAAATAGTGCCCTGTTGTGAGATACGTATGCCGAAGCCCCTGAGTCCACCAGCTAAGAATTATCATCGCAGGCGAGGTTTGTAATAACCTTATCACCTACGACGATCACATCGCCTCCATGTATTAAAGTCGCCGCTGTAGTATTCTCATCTTGCTTCCCCTCGTTGCCCTTCTTCTCTCTCTTCCAAGCAAAACAGTTTCGCTTGATGTGGCCCTTCTTGCTACAGTGGTAACACTCCGAGTCCTCGTACCGACCCTTGGACTTCCTCTGCTCTTGTCTCTGTCACCACCTGGACCCCTGCTTTTCCTCTTTCTGTGGCTCTCTGAAACTAGTACCTCTGAGTGGTAGGATGTGGATGAAGTGCCATGAGAACGTCCCTGTATCTCTTCATTCAGCATCCCGCTCTTGGCAAACTTCAGATTGACTACGCCTTCTGGACCAGAAGCGATCATAGATACCCGTACGGTCTCCCATAAGTCTGGCAATGTACACAGCAGCCATAGTCCCTGAACCTCATCGTCGAACTTGACTTCCATCGAAGATAGCTGGTCAACCACGTCCTGGGAATCACTCAAGTGATCCGTAATAGATGTCCCATCTTTGTACCGCACACCCATCATCGTCCGGATCAGGAACAACTTGTTTACCCCGGTTTTCTTCACGTACAAAGATTCCCACTTATCCCATAATGTCTTCGCGTGCTCAATATTGGCAACGTGGTTGTACACGTTCTCGTCAATGAACTGCCTGATATATCCGTACACCTGTATATGCTCGAATTTCCAGACCTTCTCGGATTTATCAACTGGTCGCTCTGAAGCAAATACGGGAAGATGTAGCTTCACGTCCATCTCTAGACTCTAGTTTTTCTGTCAACTCCTGACACCCTTCTGAATTCCAGAACCTGGCTCTGATACCACTTTGTTGGGAAAAAAGCGCATAAACCTTTCCCCAAACCAGAGAGTACCTACGAGAGAACCGAGCAATACAACGCACGAACTAAACACCAAAACAAACCACGCAGACATAGAGAATTTTTGACGTGGAAAACCCTTGCGAAAAAAAAACCAGGGGATGATCGGAGTCCAACCCTTGAGAAGCCTTCCCTAATAAAATAAAAAAATACACCCTCTACAAACTTCTCCCGATCCAACGTGGATCCCCACAACACTTGGAAGAAAGAAATATTGATTACAAGGCTACAAAGAACAAAGACGACGAGTAGAGATTACCCGAATACGATCCTCCTTCGAAAACGGCTTTCAATCCTCCTTCTTCTCTCCCAAAGTTGCAATGGCACTCTTGCCTCTTTTCTCTCTCTTGTGTGTGTTACGTATATGATTAGGGTTAGAAAAAACTATATGTAAACACCCTAATCCCGCAACAAAACCTGGACCGTAGGATGCGATCCAACGGTGATTAAATCACCCAGAAATTCACTTCAGCCCGACAAACATAGAGTTCGGGCAGAACTCTGTGTTTTTGTCACAGAACCATTCTGGAACCAAGGGGGCAGAGTTCGGCCCGAACCATGCCTCCCCTTTTCCAGTATGCCATATGTTGGCTCTCGAGTTTCTCCGTCGTCTCCGAATGGCCTCATCACCTCCCCGAGCTTCTTTGACATACAGACAGCGCTCGTCGCACTTCGGAATCTTTTTCACGTAGGTTGGGAACCCCATCCACTCCAACAGCATGATAACTAGCAGGGGGAAGAACAAACAAGAACATGCATAATGGTGTATTTTGTGTGAATTACGTTGGATTGGATTCCATGGTGTCTAATGTTATTGCCGGGGCACAATTTTTCGATGGAAAACTGAGAATATGAAACAATTGTACAAACAATGTTCCAACGCAACACTTCTAGAAAGGTTGTGCAAGTATAACGAAGATCTAAAAAGATATCATTATAATATTACGAGAATCTAAAAAGATTTCGTAATCACAGCAGCGAAGATGATGACAGGCGAGAGATGGAAGATAGCCTGCTGGGGTGAATGATCACCGTTGCTCAAAGCTTTATTCGCCCTACACGAACAGCTTCCAGGAACCAACAAGTTCGTCGGAGAACTTGGAACACTCCTGCTCTTCTGACTCCTCGGATGGACACGAACTCCCGTACAAAAGTAACGCTGGTGCGACACCTTTCCTCTCTCTCTCGACGGCTGACTAATCAGAACTGTGTTAAAGAACACGTTTGAATTCTCTGTTTACTTGTGCTAAAGAACACTTCGTAAACTTTCTGGTGACTTCTCTTTTTTATTCTGTAATAAGCCTTGAGAGAGAGGATGTCTTTTATAGGCCCTGCAGTAACTGGTCAGTTGCCACAAAGTTAGGGACGTGGTAATAACCACCCCGAACATGTAGCAACCACCCAGAACATGCAAACGCACGTTCTGCTGCCAACTGTGCACACCCAGCGCTCCTTGTACTCTGCGCAATAGAGCGCGCACTGAACTGCGTAAATTGCACGTACTGCACGTACTGCGCACACCGCGCACGCAGCGCAACCAGCGCACCTGTGCAACCCGAGCAACCCGCGCAACCCAGCACAACCCTGTGCAACCCAGTGCACCCAAGCGCAACCTGAGCGCAACTGGGCTTACGCAACGTGGCAGCGCAAGTGGCTCGCGCAACGAGCGCAACTAAAGCGCACTATGCGCCTAGCGACGATGCTGACGTGCTAAGTGCAAAGTGCGCCAACAAAACGCCTCATGAGCCCATGAGCCCGAGTCCGAGTCCGAGTCTGAGTCCGAGTCCTAGTCCGAGTCGCTAAGCCCCTACGGGGCTTAGCTCCCATGGAAATGAATTTCCCAAGAGCAAAAAGCATGAATGCTTTTATTGTTGATTTAGCCTTTTTTTCATTAGAAAAATAACCCCACATGGCACACCCATGTGCACCTCCACACCACATGTGCATCTCTAAAATAGGAAAGCTATTATATAGAGATACAACTCCTTTGGTCTAGCCAATGTGGAACTAAAATTCACTTATGAAAAGACTAAACTCCAATAATTCCCCACATATCTCTATATATATGGGTATAAGTGTTCCCCACAGTAACTGTCCATCATGCATTAGGAGAGATGTCGCTTACGACTTGAATCTTTCCGTATGGGTCAAACAACATACTATAATACAAGAATGGACTAAGCCTTGAATTCTGCATCATAGCTGAAATTCTTTTCACTCGCATAATGTAGTTACGTGTGCTTCTGGCTACACATTAAGGGCCCTGTGCCAGCCTGATTTCAATGTATAATTTTGGGCGTCTACAAGTTTACCCTTAAGAGACGGACTGATATCTCTTTGTCCATACACTATAGGTGAGTTCATTATAAAGAGACATGGCATGAAGCGCTTTGCGCTTCCCTTGCGGTGCTATGTCGCTATGACATGGCTTAAAGCCAAGGCATTACCCCTCTCTGGGAATCACCCCATATCTGGGAACCTCTGTAGTGTCATACTACTATAGCATGAGGCAACTGCCTCTTTGTAGTACCAAACTACCCAGCATGAAGCCTTAGGCCCCCTTGCGGTGTTACGCCGCAACGACATGGCTTGCAAGGCCGAGGCTTTATCCCTAACCGGGTACCTCATCGTGGTGTCGTGCCACTGTAACATGAGGAACTCCTCCTCTTTGTAGTGCTGACTACAGCCCTCTTTATGTTAACATACAGCATTAGGCTAACTGCCTACTTGCGGTGCTACGCCGCTGTGACTTGGCCTACAAAGCCGAGGCTTTATCCTATTCCTGGGCAACACTCCACATATAGGAACCTCATTGTGGAGTCACCCCACTATAGCATGGAGTTTCACTCCTTGTAGTGCTGCTCTACCGTGCTTCCTGTAAAGCACACCAGGCATTCACTCTGCCTGAGAACTCATTAAGGCAATTAAGCCAACCTTCCTACAGGAACCGTTTTCCGCAGAAAACAACAGTAGACAACAGTGGTTATAGGTCCATAACCTCTCCATGCCCAATAAAACATGTACCCACCGTTCCTGATATTCTTCCGATTAGTGGTCCTCCCTTGAACCAAAAGCTAGATGCCTAGTAGATAAATCTTTAAACTAATAGCATAAAACGTTATGGTAGGAATACAATAATACAATATCAGAATGCCTTCAAGCCCATTTTACAAGCTGTGTCATCGACCAGCTGGCGCTTGAGGCCCTTGGTGAACGGATCCGCCAGGTTCTCCTGACTCCGAACATCAATCACTGCAATAACACCTCTCTTGATAAGATCGTGTACTGTCCTGTACTTCAACCGCACAGTCCTCTTCTTCCTGTTGAAGAGGTCATTTGATGCCACCGTCGTAGTCGCCTGGTTGTCGCAGTATATCGGTATCGTCGGTATTTATGCCCCAACCACTGGAAGATCATACATGAGCTCCCGAAGCTATTCTTCTTCCTCGGCTGCGGTATCAAGTGCAAAGAACTCAGATTCCATGGATGACCACGAGAGCATAGTCTGCTTCTTCGACTTCCACGATATAGCAACTCCACCCATTGTGAAAATGAATCCACCTATGGACCTCTCGCTCTCCACATCTGAGCACCAATTGGCATCACTGAAGCCTTCCACTACCTGCGGATCTCCGCTGTAGTATAGTGCATATGTCTGAGTCTTCTTGAGATATCTCATAACCCGTTTCACAGCTTTCCAGTGTTCAGCACCTGGGTTGCTCGTGAAACGACTCAGCATTCCCACGGCGAAAGCTATGTCAGGTCTTGTGGCAGTAGTAGCATACATCAAACTTTCGATTACGTTTGAATACTCCAGCTGCCTGACGCTTTCCCCTGAATTAGGCTTCAGCTTCAGATCACACCTGTACGGCGTATCGATCCCTGGAAGATCCCAATACCCATAACGAGTGATCATTTTCTAAATATAATGAGACTGTGACAGCGCTAGTCCAGTGTCTGTCCGGATGATCTTGATCCCTAAGATCACATCAGCTTCCCCTAAGTCCTTCATACTGAACTTGCTTGAGATGAATTTCTTTGTCTCCATGACACAGCTAATATCCGTACCTAGGATAAGCATGTCGTCCATGTACAGATAAACGATCACACCTCTTCCATCAGCGAACTTCGTGTAAACATACTTGTCTGTATCGCTGACCATGTAGCCATTTGACCTTATAACTTTGTCAAATTTCTCATGCCACATCTTGGGAGCCAGTTTAAGACCGTACAAAGATTTCACCAACTTGCAGACTTTGTCTTCAAGACCCCTGAAGACAAATTCCTCTGGCTGTTGCATGTAAATCTCTTCGGTCAGCTCGCCATTTAAGAAAGTCGTATTCACATCCATCTGATGTATCACCATCTTATGTATTGCTGCGAGAGCAATCAACATTCTGATGGTAGTCATCCGGGCTACTGGAGCATACGTGTCAAAATAGTCAATCCCCTGCTTCTGAGAAAACCCCTTGGCTACCAACCTAGCCTTAAACTTGTCAATAGTTTCGTCTGCTTTCATCTTCTTCTTGAAGATCCATTTGCATTCGATGGGTTTCACTCCTTCAGGAAGATCAACCAATACCCAAGTGTTATTTGAGGTGATGGAATCAATTTCATTGTCAATCGCCTCCTTCCAGAAAACTGCGTCTCTGGTCTTCATCGCCTCATCATAGGTAAGCGGATCTACTTCCACATGATAGGTGACAAAGTCACTTCCGAAGTCCTTCGGCCTCCTCACACGCTTAGCTGACGGCTCAGCTTGTTCTGGTTCAACCGTTGTTTCAACAACAACATCTTCTTGGACCACATCTTCATTGAAGACTTCAGTTTCTTGTGCACCCTCATTATTCTCCGGAACATCCGGAAGAACAATATTCTTGTGCCTTCCAAATTTGTCTTCAAAATATTCTGCGTCACGATATTCAATGATATGATTTGACTCAATATCAAGAAATCTCCGAGCATCACTCTTCTCGGCATACCCCAAGAAGATCGTCTTAGTATTCCTTGTCCCAAGCTTCTGAATCTTCAGATCTGGAAGCTTGACATATGCCAGACACCCCCACACTCGAATGACATTCAAGTTAGCTCTGACCTTGAACCAGAGTTCATGAGGAGTAACGTCTGAAGTTGCATGAGGCACTCTATTTAGAATAAAAGTGGCCGTCAATGCAGCTTCTCCCCAGTAGCACTTAGGAATACCCGCAGTCAACATCATTGAGTTAATTATTTCTGTTAACGTTCTGTTCTTCCTCTCTGCTACTCCATTTGATTGAGGAGAGTACGGAGCCATAGTCTCATTGATAATTCCATGTTCTTTGCAGAATGATGCGAATTCATGAGACCTGTACTTCCTACCTCGATCACTTCTTATCCTTTTGAGTTGTTGTCTAGTCTGCCGCTCAGCTTCGGCTCTGAACTCCTTGAACTTCTCGAATGCTTCGTCTTTAGCCTTCAGCAAGTAGACGAACGCATACTTTGAGAAGTCATCGATGAAGGTTATGAAATACTTCATTCCGGCCTTTGTAGAGAACTGTTTGAAGTCACAGATATCTGAGTGTACCAACTCCAGAAGATATGTACTTTGATTAACCCGAGAAAAGGGTTTCCTTGTGATCTTTGTTTGAACACAAACTTCACATTTCTCTACTTTACCCTCACATTTGGAGATAAGTCCTAGACTAGACATTCTGTTTATTCGTTTACAATGAACATGTCCTAGCCTATTATGCCACAACTCAAGAGTATAAGCAGAAGGAGTGATTTCATTAATCACATTAATTACATTGGACTGATTTATAAGCTAAATTTTGAACATTCCTTCGGTATAAAAAGCTTTTCCGAAATATGTTCCCTTGATAGACATCACCATATGGCCAGCATTGATGTCCATCCTGAGGCCTGCATTGCAGAGTAGGCCTCCCAAGATCAGGTTCTTGGCGATAGCAGGTACGTGCTTCACGCCTTGAAACGTCAGAGACTTCCCCGAAGTCAGCTTCAACGCCACCGTCCCGATCCTGAGCACTTCAGCTTGTGCCTGGTTCGCCATCATAACCACTTCAGAAGTAGGGATGTAGGTGGTGAACTACTCCTTACTGGAGCAGACATGGCAGGATGCTCCAGTGTCTACCCACCAATTAGAGTCAGTCCTTACCACATCAACCTGTGCAATCATAGCAACAACGTCAGTGATCATAGATAGCTTACTAGGCTCTCCTTGCTCTGATTGCTTGGTCTTTGCTTTGCATTCATTCTTGAAGTGGCCCTTCTTGCCATACTTGAAACAAGGCATCTGTGACTTTGCCTTCTTTCGCTTGAAGAAAGTCTCCTTCACGTTCAGATTGTTAGGGTCCTTCTTCTTGCTGTGGAAAGCCGCCTGTTTTCCTCTTGGTTCCTTTGTATGAACCAGATTGGCGTTAGCCAATTGCTTGGACAGTGTGTCCACCTTCAGTTGAGTCCGCATCTGGTCCTCAACATAGATTTCCTGCAAGAGATCTTCAAGGCTGGTCTCTAGCTTCTTCCTATGCATGTTTGCATAGAACTTACTCCACCCAGCGGGGAGCTTTGAGACAATCCCTCCAACAACAAACTTGTAAGGGAGGGGCATCACCTCGTCTTCCAACTTTTGTCGCAGCTTCAGAAATTCTTTTACCTGCGGCAGCATGGACTTCTCGTCCTCAAAGAGCCATTTGTGATATTTTTCAACCACAAATATCTTGCTCCTGTTCTTGTCTTCTTCGTACTGTTTTTCCAGAGACTCCCATATGTCTCTGGCAATTGGTTTCTTACTGTAGGATTCTGCTAGGAAATCCTCCATAGCATTCAGGATAAGCAACCTGCAAATGCTATTCTCCCTTCTCCACTTGGCTTGAAGTTTAGTAGCCGCAGTGATTGCGGCAGCAGACCCAGTATCTGGAACAGTAGGTTCCTCTTCAAGCAGCACGTGATCAACGTCCCTGAGTTGAAGAGTGAGATAAACCTTCCTCTTCCAGACTTGATAATGCTCTCCATCAAACTTTTCTAACTTACAAAAGTCAGTATTGAGGAGTGAAGCATTAATGTTTTCCATCGTAGCAATAAAGCTTTGAGATTGTTATTGCCGGGGCACAATTTTTTGATAGAAAAATGAGAATATGAAACAATTGTAAAAATAATGTTCCAACGCAACACTTCTAGGAAGGTTGCGCAAGTATAACGAAGATCTAAAAAGATATCGTTATGATATTACGAGAATCTAAAAATATTTCGTAATCACAGCAGAGAAGACGATGACAGGCGAAAGATGGAAGATGGCCTGCTGGGGTGAATGATCACCGTTGCTCAAAGCTTTATTCGCCCTACATGAACAGCTTTCAGGAAACAGCAAGTTCGTCGGAGAACTTGGAACACTCCTGCTCTTCTGACTCCTCGGATGGACACGAACTCCCGTGCAAAAGCAACGCTGGTGCGGCACCTTTCCTTTCTCTCTCGACGGCTGACTGATCAGAACTGTGTTAAAGAACACGTCTGAATTCTCTGTTTACCTGTGCTAAAGAACACTTCGTAAACTTTCTGGTGACTTCTCTTTTTTTATTCTGTAATAAGCCTTGAGAGAGAGGATGCCTTATATAGGCCCTGCAGCAACTGGTCGGTTGCCACAAAGTTAACCGTCCAGAACATGCAAACGCACGTTCTGCTGCCAACTGCGCACACCCAGCGCTCCTTGCACTCTGCGCAACAGAGCGCGTACTGAACTGCGCAAACTGCGCGCACTGCACGCACTGCGCACGCAGCGCAACCAGCGCGCCTGCGCAACCCGAGCAACCCCCGCAACCCAGCACAAAGTGCGCCAACAAAATGCCACATTACGCCTCATGAGTCCGAGTCCGAGTCGCTAAGCCCCTACGGGGCTTAGCTCCCATGGAAATGAATTTCCCAAGAGCAAAAAGCATGAATGCTTTTATTGTTGATTTAGCCTTTTTTCCATTAGAAAAATAACCCCACATGGCACACCCATGTGCACCTCCACACCACATGTGCATCTCTAAAATAGGAAAGCTATTATATAGAGATACAATTCCTTTGGTCTAGCGGATGTGGAACTAAAATTCACTTATGAAAAGACCAAACTCCAACATCTAATGCCTGTCCCTATGCAATGACATGCCAAAGATTATATGATTTGTATGGAGTGTGTGGTCAAACGGTTTTGGCATGTTAATTGCAAAACATATTGGAAGATGGATAGGTTTCAACAGAAACCACAAGCATTACGATAGGATGGACTTCAACTTGTGGTTCGGCTGAAAGATGAAGACAATGTACTATTCTAGATTAGAAAAAAAACAAAATCACACTGAGGAGAGGGGTTCTTTGGTGGAAATCCCTTCAATGTTTAAGATAAAGTTGCGAAGACGAATAGACTAGAGATTAGAGAGTTGGACTTAAAACAAGAGTACGTACCAAATATAATTTAGTGACATGAGACTATATTTATGGATGTACTAGAGCCGTATTTTTGTAGATAATTTAGACTTGTACGACATCATGTTCAATGACGATTTTCGGTTCCCCAAAACCGAAATGTGACAATCGATGAGTTTTCTTATCTTTTAATTCTTTTGCTTGGAAATTGAGTTGTCAATTGTCGTATCTTCAATCGTTGGCTTCAGCGATCCATGTTTAGGTGCAGTGTCAATATGCATAAAGTATTAGATATACAAGTTTAACTATTTACTGTCAAGCTTTCATTCCATTTGGATCAATATAGAGATACTGCAACAGAGTTCTAAGTGTATAGGAAATTTGAACAGAATATGAGCAACTACAGAAATTATATGTAATTGTGATGAACTCCTCTATTATAATAATTATTCTTCTAATAAAATAGATATCCTAACATGTTAAGGTAGCTTCACTAATACTCCCTATATTAATTACATGCATTAGTCATGTTCATGTACAATGCACGTACCCAAGTTTATTCTTTTATCTGATATTATTGAAAAGATAGATATAAATTTAAATTATATTATTTAAAAAATATATAATTTGAATATATTTTTTATTAAAATTTGTTATAGATATTTTTTAGATTTTTAGATATATGTTTAGATAATACTATGTAGTTAGTTTAAATATGATTTAAATATTTAATATATTTTATTTATATTTATTATATATATTTTTGTAGGATTTTGGATATATTCTCAGGTAGTTAGAAGAATTTATGGATTTTTTTACATGAAGGATATACGGTGGTAATTGAAAGAATTTCTAATTTTTTTTAGTTATGTGAGGATATACGGGTAAAGTGCATTTAAACCCTCCTTAGATGCACGAAAATGCAAATAAAGACTCGCTGATCCGAAAAATCCAACTAGATACGAAAATGCTCAAATCACCCCCTCCGCTAACTTTTCTGTTAACGGGTGTTAAAATGAGGTTGTTTTGACCATTTTACCCCTGGGCTATCAAATATTAACTTGTTAAAAACGGTTAGTTCTAAAATTGTTTTGTTAAAAACGGTTACGCAAAAATACTTGTTAAAAAGTGGATAAATATTAACAAAGGGAAAATGGTCTTTGCTAGTAAAATTATTTATTAAAATTATTTTAATTAGTATTAACTTGTTAAAAACGGTTAGTTTCGTCAAAAAAGTGGATAAATATTATTTAAAATTATTTTGTCATAAATTATTTTTTATTAACAAATATATAAATATTTTTGGGAAAAATAAAACTGATAAATACAAAAAAAATCAATTCTTAAAAAATAGAAATGATGAAAAACTGGAAAAAAATACCAAATAAAAAACAAAAAAATACTATTAAAATATGAAAAAAATAAAAAATAGACAAAATATTCCAAAAAACCAAAAAATGAGGATAAATCTTAAACAATGAAAAAGACGAAAACAAAAACTATACAAATTTGAAAATAAAAGTCACTCTTAAAAAACTAGAAAAGATTATTAAAAAGATGAAAAAAAAATATGAAATAAGAACTAAAAAAATGGAAACAAAAAACAAAATATTAAAAAGATTATTAAACAAAAATCAATTCTCATGCTTGACGTCATTTTCGAAAATAAATGTTTATAATCTAAATAGTAGGTTTTCATCTTAAATTTTTTTTGGAAAAAAAAAATCTTTTAACAAATGTCCGGTTAGTCCTGAACTTGTATCGTAATTATTTATTAGTCATGACTATTATCGTAATTATTTATTTATTAATTCTAGAAAAGATTATTAAAAAGATGAAAAAAAAAATATGAAATAAGAACTAAAAAAATGGAAACAAAAAACAAAATATTAAAAAGATTATTAAACAAAAATCAATTCTCATGCTTGACGTCATTTTCGAAAATAAATGTTTATAATCTAAATAGTAGGTTTTCATCTTAAATTTTTTCTAGAAAAAAAAATCTTTTAACAAATGTCCGATTAGTCCTGAACTTGTATCGTAATTATTTGTTAGTCATGACTATTATCGTAATTATTTATTTATTAATTCTAACTGAAATTGTAAATCTTGGTACAAATTTATTTTCATCACATGTATTACTTAAACAAATAACTTAAATATTACTAAACGTGTCAAAAATCCAAAAATAAATTGCAAAACATGTATGTCGAAGTACGGTCCGGGTTCAGTGGCTGCCACCGTCTTTGTCGATTATCTACAAATAGGCTTCCATAATTTCTATTTGGACGTCTTGAAAAAAAAGGAATAAGTAAAAAAAAACTTCAAACATTAAATGAGTGCAAATAAGTAAAAAAAAAAGAGAATATAAAAAAAAATTGCAGTTTGATTTGAGATCTGTAGGTAAGAAAAAGCTTCAATATATTAAATGAGAGCAAATAAGTAAAAAAAAAAAGAAATATAAAAAAAACATATTATTTTTCCTTCCAACCAACCGGTCAAAAAATAGAAAATATAAAGATTAGATTTTATGTTTCAAACAAACATTGTCTTATATATAGAGAATGAAAGAGAGCCAACAGCGAAATGTAAGCATTAGGGGTATTTTGGGAAGTGCACTTTTTTTAATCCAAAATATGGGCTCTAACGGCTGTTCTAACGTCAATTTGACGGAAAGGGGTATTCTGCACAAAACAGGGTTTGCGGGAGGTGCAAACTGCTTAAGTTTTCTAAAAGGTCTTATTTTGCGAACGAGGCAACTCTAAGGAGGGTTTAAATGCACTTTACCCACAATATAATTAGTAAATGATACATCTTCTCAATAAAAGAATATAGGGTAAAGTGCATTTAAACCCTCCTTAGATGCACGAAAATGCAAATAAAGACTCGCTGATCCGAAAAACCCAACTAGATACGAAAATGCTCAAATCACCCCCTCCGCTAACTTTTCCGTTTACGGGTGTTAAAATGGGGTTGTTTTGACCATTTTACCCCTGGGCTATCTAATATTAACTTGTTAAAAACGGTTAGTTCTAAAATTATTTTGTTAAAAACGGTTACGCAAAAATACTTGTTAAAAAGTGGATAAATATTAACAAAGGGAAAATGGTCTTTGCTAGTAAAATTATTTATTAAAATTATTTTAATTAGTATTAACTTGTTAAAAACGGTTAGTTTCGTCAAAAAAATGGATAAATATTATTTAAAATTATTTTGTCATAAATTAGTTTTTATTTAACAAATATATAAATATTTTTGGGAAAAATAAAACTGATAAATACAAAAAAATCAATTCTTAAAAAATAGAAATGATGAAAAACTGGAAAAAAAAAAACCAAATAAAAAACAAAAAATACTATTAAAATATGGAAAAAATAAAAAATAGACAAAATATTCCAAAAAACCAAAAAATGAGGATAAATCTTAAACAATGAAAAAAGACAAAAACAAAAACTATACAAATTTGAAAATAAAAGTCACTCTTAAAAACTAGAAAAGATTATTAAAAAGATGAAAAAAAAATATGAAATAAGAACTAAAAAAATGGAAACAAAAAACAAAATATTAAAAAGATTATTAAACAAAAATCAATTCTCATGCTTGACGTCATTTTCGAAAATAAATGTTTATAATCTAAATAGTAGGTTTTCATCTTAAATTTTTTCTGGAAAAAAAAAATCTTTTAACAAATGTCCGATTAGTCCTGAACTTGTATCGTAATTATTTATTAGTCATTACTATTATCGTAATTATTTATTTATTAATTCTAGAAAAGATTATTAAAAAGATGAAAAAAAAATATGAAATAAGAAATAAAAAAATGGAAACAAAAAACAAAATATTAAAAAGATTATTAAACAAAAATTAATTCTCATGCTTGACGTCATTTTCGAAAATAAATGTTTATAATCTAAATAGTAGGTTTTCATCTTAAATTTTTTCTGGAAAAAAAAATCTTTAACAAATGTCCGATTAGTCCTGAACTTGTATCGTAATTATTTATTAGTCATGACTATTATCGTAATTATTTATTTATTAATTCTAACTGAAATTGTAAATCTTGGTACAAATTTATTTTCATCACATGTATTACTTAAACAAATAACTTAAATATTACTAAACGTGTCAAAAATCCAAAAATAAATTGCAAAACATGTATGTCGAAGCATGGTCCGGGTTCAGTGGCTGCCACCGCCTTTGTCGATTATCTACGAATAGGCTTCCATAATTTCTATTTGGACGTCTTGAAAAAAAAAAGGAATAAGTAAAAAAAGCTTCAAACATTAAATGAGAGCAAATAAGTAAAAAAAAAAAAAAGAGAATATAAAAAAAAATTGCAGTTGGATTTGAGATCTGTAGGTAAGAAAAAGTTTCAATATATTAAATGAGAGCAAATAAGTAAAAAAAAAAGAAATATAAAAAAATATATTATTTTTCCTTCCAACCAACCGGTCAAAAAATAGAAAATATAAAGTTTAGGTTTTATGTTTCAAACAAACATTGTCTTATACATAGAGAATGAAAGAGAGCCAACAGCCAAATGTAAGCATTAGGGGTATTTTGGGAAGTGCACTTTTTTTTAATCCAAAAAATGGCCTCTAACGGCTGTTCTAACGTCAATTTGACGGAAAGGGGTATTCTGCGCAAAACAGGTTTGCGGGAGGTGCAAACTGCTTTAAGTTTTCTAAAAGGTCTTATTTTGCGAACGAGGCAACTCTAAGAAGGGTTTAAATGCACTTTACCCGAGGATATACATACGGCTTAGACGAGCTTATTTTGAATAATTTTCAAGTCTTTTATGATAAAGAAAGATAGAGGAGGATGTTTAGACCGTCACTTAAGTAGGCAAAAATTCCAATACGATGATGAAGATGATGGTTTTGATCGTTCATCTCGCACGAGGATAGAACCAATGCTCAATTCTACATGATTCTTCCTCTTACAAGGATTTTTTGGAAAAGTAAATAAAAAATTGACTTGAAAAATTAATTGAAAAATATTTTAATTAATTTTTGCAAATTTTTAATAGGTATCTGTTGGAAAGGTTGTGTCCCTTCCAAACATTATGTCTGTTCGAAAGGGTGGATCCCTTCCAAACAATGTCTCTTTATATTTTTTCTCTTCGTCCCTTATAAAAGGATAGTCCTATGATTGTTTGGAAAGACGAATCCAAACTAATTCATTCATCAAACATTAAGTCTAAGGGAGAGATACTACCTATATTGCTTCGTCAATTCCTGTGGTGTTAAGTGATGCTACCGAAGGAAAAAAATTATTGTATCCAGAGAGACTAAATCGCCATTCAACCGTAAAGTATCTGTGCGGGACGAATATTGTCTTAAAGACATTGAACCAAGTTCAAACCTCGGTCTCGATCAGATCATTTATTTATATTATTTATATTTTATCCTCGGTTTGGAAAATAGAAAGCTGGAAATCTATAATAACATGATTTAATACGAAAGGGGAGAAAAAAGCAGGCCTTCATTAATAAGAGGCCAAAAAGTTACTGACGGCTCACGACTGAGCGGTATGCTAAATAATTTGAAGTTATTTATCAATCTGTCACTACTGAACTTCATGGTGTGTTCGGGAATTTTTTTGAGGAGGGAAAGGAAAATTGGAGGAAAAAAAAGAAGAAGGAGAGTAAAATGAAAGTCAATTTAATATTTCATTCTCTTGTTTGGATGACCAAAAAATAGGAGATGAATTTTTTTAGAAATATATTTTTGTTTGTTTGTGGATAAAGATATAATAATTTTTACCATCATAATTTATGAGGGCTAATTGGGTAAATTTTTCTAAAATTTCTTCAAAAAAATTTTGTGGGTCCCACATGTTCCAACCATCATCACTTTTAATTTTTCTCTCATTTTTTCCTTAAATTTTTTCTTCCTCCTATTTTTTTTTTCTCTTCCTAAACAATACCTGTAGGATGGGAGAGTAGGCACCGATTTCCCTCGACGTCTTTTGAGTAAGAAACTAGTCTTGACTCCAAGACAGGCAACTTGACAAACATGTGACATGATCAATAGTTTAACTAGATTAATTTGGGCTAATCGAGAGTAGGCAATGATTTCTTAAGATCGAATCTTGACAAACATGAGACAGATCATGTCAACATTGGTAGCAGTGGGAAGTACAAAGTACAAACAAGAACATAAACGTGTATTGTGTGTTGAATTACGTTGGATTGGATTCCATGGCACTATCTAATCCCTGGCCGACATGCCAAAGCTTATATGATTTGCATGGAGTGTGTGGTCAAACGGCTTTGGCATATTAATTGCAAAACATATTGGAAGATGGATAGGTTTCAACAGAACCCACTCGCATTACGATAGGATGGACTTCAACTTGTGGTTCGGCTGAAAGATGAAGACAACGTACTATTTTAGATTAGAAAAAATGTGGTAATTATTATGCACCACAAGTCCCAAAAAAAATCACAATGAGGGGTTCCTTAGTGGAAGTCCCTTCAACGTTTAAGATAAAGTGGGAGGACGAATTGACTAGAAATTAGAGAGTTGGACTTAAAACAAGAATACATACCATAGTTTAGTGACATGGGACTATATTTACAGATGTAATTAATAGAGCGGTATGTTTGCAGATAATTTGAAGTTATTTACCAATTTTGTAACTGTTGGGTTTGAAGGATGGAATTTGGTTCATGTTGCTCCAACCTTTTCGGGATTCAATATTCACCAAAATCTTGATTTGAAAAATTCAGTAGGAAAACCGTAATCGAAGGAAAAAAAAAATTATGCCAATGTCGATATGATTTCAGAACGTGAAAATATTTAGGGCAATAACTATCTTGATGTGGGTACCTTATTAAAACCTTCTTAGGATGCCAAAAATACAAAAACAAAATGTCCATAAGTTAGGAAAAATAATACACTAAGGTCAAGAGAGTATATCTCCGAAGATTGGACATGTATTATATACTCAAAGTGATAGTGGATGTTGTGGTTGTGTGTGGGCTTGGTTTTGTTTTTGTTTTTGCTATATGATTGAGAAAAAGATCAAATTTTGAGATAAATTGGTGAATATCGATGTATAAACAACTAACTACCGCCGATACTATGGCGTAGGCTGGACGTACCACACACTCGTACCCGATCATGCCGGCGCAGATCGTGACAAACCCCCATAGAATCACATATGCATAGAATATCTTATTTTTAACAACTCAAACATGTCAGTATCCAACTTAAACATGTTCATGTAAGTGTGTGTGTGCATTTGTAACTTAAACATGTTCATGTAAGTGTGTGTGTGCATTTGTAAAAGTGTGTTTGTCATGTCAGTATGTGTGTGTCACGTCAGTATTAGTGTCAGTATCATGTTATTATGTGTGTGTGTGAGTGTGCGCGCGCATGTGTGTCATGTCGTGTCAATGTCTAAGCTAAGAGAGAGAGAGAGGGTTATAAGGTTTACCGAGACGAGGGGGTTGACCGAGGAGGGGGTCGACTGGAGGGGAGGTGGACTGGTTGTGGTGGTTGAAACAATAGAGAGTAGGAGGAGCGGTGAGGTTGAGGGCCGGAGGGAAGGAGGACCGACGCAAGGGAGAAGGAGCGCCAGTGGGGAGGAGGACCGCTGGAGGGGCAGAGGAGCTCCGATAGGGAGGGGGAGGAGGAGTGTCGGAGAGGAAAGGGAGCGGGTTTGGGGAGCTTGCCGGAGGCCGGTAGGGAGAGAAGGAGGAGCATGGTCTCGTAGGGGGGAGGGGTTAATTAGCACGAAGCACTTTCGCGGTGGAGGAGGAGCTCGATCAATCAAATATTTGGGAGAAAATGGAGGGAAACATAAACAGGAACCCTATATAACATATAATTTAGCAACTTCTCAAACCGGCGTCACTAAACATTGCTTATTACATAGTATACTGTGACGTAAGACAAATGCGTCGCCAATAACATCACTAATTAAATTGTATATATACTGCGACTTAAATAATAAAACGTCGTTACACTTCGTTGTAATTAAAAAAATTAACGACGTCCAACAACTCCTAGCGACGTCTCTTTCCATAATACTAATATTAGTAGCTTGCTAAACGTCACCAACAATAAGTCTTGCGATATTTTATAATAATGTCGCTAAATTCATAAAATTGAGTGACGTAGTTCTCACATCGCTAAAAACGTCGCTAATTGTCCAATTATGGTATTGTAAAGAATAATTATTATAATTGAACTCGTATAGCGAAGATGATGACATTTCTGTAACACAATTTTCTACTTTGGAGTAGTGGAGAACACATGAAAAGACTTACCTCTACTTTCTTCTTTGCCACATGATATTCTTGTGGACCCGATTTCCAAGGTTGCATCAAAATCTTATTTTATTGCTGGTTCAAGAATGCCTAAGAAAAAGAGCATTATGCTATCGGTGACCAAGGTAGAGTATACTACTAATCTATGTTTGTATGCAAGATTTGGTTCATGCAAAATAATGGATTAAACACTTAAGAGATAAAAGTGTCGACTTTAGAGAACTGGACTTCCAATATCCTAGTGTAAATGACACTGTAGAAGCAGGAGCATAAAGCGGTAAAGCCTTGAAGATTACTAAGATCCATTTATCTGAAGACTTGAAGATTTCAAAGATCGTAGTTAAATTAAAAACTTAACAAAGTTTAATGAAAAACTAAGAAAAATATTAAACGGGAACCCACATCTATTGGACAAAAATGTCCTTAGTAATGACGTATATTGGCAAGGAACGACCTTAATAAGTACATATGTTGTCCCAAAAAAGGTCCTTCTATGGACGTTTTCCTTACAATATTTTTTTATAGAATTTAAAGAGAAACTAAAATTATGAATAAGTCGAGATGGTTGTTACTTAAGGCATCAAATTAATCAAATTAATGTTGTCTAAACTGGTGTGCGTTCAAATCTTATTGTGAAAAAACTCTTCTTTTTTTTTTTTTTAAATTTGGTTTTATATATTCCTAGCAATAAAAGCCCCCACAAACAAATGCCCATACTAAAGACGTTTTTTGCACATAATAGTAGGGACATTTCTTGTACAATATACACATTTACTAATAACCTTTTTTTTCTGAGCAATATACGTACTCAGTGTTTTTGTTGGATTCATTTAATGTCATTAGTTATCCTTTGGATCTAGGAGCTTCGTAATTTCGTTCATATCTATTCCGTTCAATTATGCTTCAGGTTCGAACTCATGCTACCAGGCGGGCGCACGCACGAGGACATGGACAAGACATTGAAATTAGCCGAGGTTATATTGAGCCAATTTGATCTAACCCGGCAGGTTGGTTTCATTTTTACTTGATGTAATATTGTGGTTGCTATATTTACAATCATTGAATTTTTGGAGTAGCGACCACCAATAGTTATGTAGATGCTCAAGAAGAATTTCCCATGAAACCTCTGTTTGACAAAACACTGGAAAAAAGAAGAAGAAGACGTTCTTCCTATTATCTCTCAAAAAGGAAAATAATAAATAAATAAACAAAGGTCATAATCAACTTGATGCTCTCAGTTATTCCTCCAAGTCCTATAAATAAGACAACAGCATTGAGGCCTTTTGCACTCACAGGTTCTTTCTTCAATATCCTCAGACTCTAGCTTGAAAGAGAGCGACAAATGGAGGTTGTCCGGCCAACCGCAGATTACAAGCCAAGCGTTTGGGGAGACTTCTTCCTTCACTACTCTCCTTCGCTTTCGATGGCCGAGGCAAGTTCTCCTTCATCTCACAGCCACAGCCAGAACCAAAAAAAAAAGATGCAACAAAATCTTCATTATTGAACTCTCGAGGTCTTAAGTTTATCTGTTTCTAACTTGGTTGAGCCAATATGTATATGGATCTGAATGCAGATGTCTGCGATTGAGCAGAGAATCAAAGAGCTCAAGGAGGAGGTGAAGACATTAATGTTTTCAACGAACGACCTAGCGGAAAACCTGACGTTGGTCGATGACCTCCATCGCCTCGGCATATACTATCACTTCGAGGACGAAATCAGGGAGGCTATAAGATGTATCAATGACCATGTCGAAGATGACATAAGTGACATACGATTGGTTGCCCTGCGATTCCGATTGTTGAGGCAAGAAGGTTATGCTGTCTCCCCAGGTAATTAGTCGATTCTAGACGCCGATACAAAATATCGAACAGCCCAAAGAATTAAATAGCATGCACTAATATTGCAAATTAATGCAGGTATGTTTAATAAGTTCAAAGACAGTGAGGGGAAGTTCAAGCAGGAACTGAGTTATGATGTAGAGGGCCTAATACAGATGTACGAAGCGAGCATGCTAGGCACAAATGACGAACCGATCCTCGAAGAAGCCATGGATTTTTCTAGAGGACATATGGAGCGCATGCTTGAAGTTGGAGAGGAGCCGCACAATGCCCAAATACGAAGAGCCCTCGAGACACCTTTTCACCGTGGAATGAGAAGGCTAGAGGCAAGGCTCTATATCCCCGTGTATGCAAAGAGTAAGTCTTGCAACACAACTTTGTTAGAGCTCGCCAAGCTTGATTTCAACCATTTGCAATCAATCCACCGGGACGAGATCCAGAGTTTCTCCGTGTATGTTTCTTTTTCTTCAAGTTTACCCCTTTCTTGTCTCTCCCACTCATCTTCTTAAGAGGATCGAGATCAACATTTTCATTCTTTCTCTAACGATTTGGTAACTATATGTACTCAAAACGATGATCTAATTAATCAGACGTTGATAGATAGTAGTCTTATTATGTAATATCATGAATATAGCTTATGTTTTTCTTTCTTAACAAGGATGGGGCGTGATTCCAAACAGAACAAAAACATATGATAAATACTTGAATGCAGCAGATGGGAACTATCTGCCGGCAAGTCACTCAGGAAATTGTCCTTTGGCACTGACAAATGATTCTCTCTTCATAAGCTAATTGGCTCTTAAATACCTTAAATATCTCACTATTAACTTTTGACACTTTAATATTTCAAACTATTTTTATTGGCAAGTTGATACCTGAAGTACGATTTTTTAACAATTAGATATACTAGTAAAGTGCACATGTATATATATATATATATATATATATATATAGAGAGAGAGAGAGAGAGAGAGAGAGAGAGAGAGAGAGAGAGAGAGAGAGAGAGAGAGAGAGATTTTTTTTGTTTTTTTTCAAAAAGAACTTTAACTTACATTTTAGGAAAATAATTTCAATTGTTCATGGGCAAAATTGTCCCAAATGGTTGTGAAATGATATGTCAAAGGAAGGACCAATTTGCCAAAACTTGAAAATTTTTAGAATAGTGACTTACTATTAAAAATATATAAGAATATTAAAATGACAGATGCTTATAGTTTAGGATATTTGAACGTAAATTAGTCATGCATTTTAATACTATTGACCAAAGATAATCTTATTATCTCCTAAGTATCACAACTTTTGTAGAAAATCATAAAAGACTTCCGTGACAAAATAAACTACTTCCATCAAAGTTTCAATTTGAGTTGCGTGCACACAGGCCAATAGATCATATGTTTCTTATGTATAAGCTCTTATTGTGTTTATCGTCTTCATCTTTATATTCTTTGATCTACAGATGGTGGAAAGAATTGGGCCTTATGAACAACCTACCGTTCTTTCGGGATAGACTAGCAGAGTGCTACTTCTGGAGCTTAGGAGCGTGGTTAGAACCTAGGTACTCTACAGAAAGGTTATTCATAGCCAAGTTGGTAAACATAATAACAGTGTTAGATGACATGTACGATGCATATGGCACCATTGAAGAGTTGCAACTCTTCACCAATGTAATTGAAAGGTTAGCCACATACATACTACATCTTTTTTTCTTTCTAGTGTAATGCATTTTGGTTAAATGGAAATATGAAGTTATTGCATGGTCATTTTAGTCTCATCGAAAAGTCTTATGTTGTCTGAATTTTTTTAATGATCATTAGAACATGTACCAATAAGATGGACTGATAAGTGTTCCTCTGATAAATCAGATGGGATTTCCAGGATGTTGATGGCCTACCTGAGTACATGAGGATATTTCTGAATGTGTTTGCAGGCTTCATGGCAGAAATTGAGGAGGAATTAAGGAAGAAGGGAACACTCCATCATAAGCACTACATAATAGAAACGGTAGTTTGATATTTTGCTTAAGAATGATTATTTTTTTGAAGTCATGAAATTAAGCTTGTGTGGTAAAATGAAAAATATAGTACTCCTATTTTCTTTATAATGGTAAGTGGTCCATAACTTACCTTAACATTTATTATTGATAGTTTCTAGTTTTTTGGTGTAAATTTTGTAGATGGCATGGATTCGTCATTTCTCAAACTTAATTAACTTTCTTTTATCTACCCATGAAATGAAAATTGTTCAATAGTCTAAATATTAATCTTCACTAACACTATAGAGTTTTGGTATAGTGGCAACTTTAACATGATATCAGAATAACCAAATTTCGAATCTCTAGTGCCGATATTTTATAAATATAACTATACCACAATATGAATACATGTCTTTGCCCATGAAATCGGCCTTCGACTAGTGGGAAGTGTTGAATAATACAAATATTACCTATCAACTAAGTAAGCAATCAGGTCATGTCTGGTCATATCTGGATTGAGCGGTTAAGTCTTAACCCAAATTCAACCCTTTTTTTATCAATTGATCTAACCTAAATCGTAATCCGACCCGCAGATAAATTGGTCAACCCAGTCCGACCCATTTAATATATATTCTTAATTTACTTTCGGGAGTTGTTGCAGATGGTGTGTGTGTTTGTTGTGGGGTAGATTAAACCTATTTTTAACAAACTTGAACCCTATTTCTTTATTATATTTCATATATCGGATTCTGATAATTTGAATCAACAATTCCAAAAGAAGAAAGACGAGGCGTCGGTGGCCGGGGGGCAGCAGTGATGGCACATTAGGGAAGAGAACTTTACAATGTTGATCTTGTAGAACATTCGGTTACGATGAATATAATGTTTGGTTATGCAAAGTAGTGGAGTTTGAAAAACTATGGTTTAGGTAAACGGGTCGAAAACTAAACGAGTTGCCTCCTAAACCAGAACCAGACTCATTTTTAAAACAGGTTAGGCATGGCTTTGATCACTTTCCTACCTTGTCCCAATATCTTGTCCCAATATCACAGCATAAAGATACAACTCTCATCTTCAAAATTCCATATAATAGAAACTTTTGGAAACGGGTATATAAGACGAAAGAGGAGAGTGCCTTACAAACGGCTAAATTGAGAATGTGCATGCCCTCGATCGAGAAAAAGGAGAGTACCTCTGTTGCGGGGGAAAGTTTTCTGCGAGAGAAAAAGAAGAAGATGATCAGAAGGGGAGGATGAGCTTGGAGAAGTTCTTTTGAAAAGGAGAAGGAGCAGTTATATATGTAAAAAAAATTAATTTCTAGTTCTTACACAAGTAAGCATTATAAAGTTCCTATCATATATAATGGATCTTAGTAGAAACGTTATAATATGCCTTGCATGTTGGGGTTTTGAACTTGGATACTAGATTTTCTAGTCCCACATTAGAAAGCACCCAAAGTGTGTATTTTAGTATAAGGCTTTGCTTTGTATTGACATGTGCACATGGGGTGTGGTAGCCCATGTAGTTAAGACAGTAGGGTGTTTTTCTTGGGTGAAGGGTGCAAAGTAATATTTTGATGATGTACTTTGCACTTCGCACGTACGCATCGGACGTGGGGCTTCAGCTCTTGGTTTTGCGTGGGACTGCTAGCATAAATGCCTCTTCGGTTGCTCCACGAGTGTAACTGCCCACTTAAGGGAGGATTAAAACTCCGTCCATTTAATGGGTAGTTAACTCCGAATTTGTTGCCCTTAATGGGTTGTGGGTTGCTCAAGGGATTGGCTCTCCTTACATATATTTGAGTGTTTCTTTTGGAGTAAGTATAGACTATAATACATGTGAGCTAGCTGTAGTAGTTTTTTGGATTACCGAAATTACTACTGCAAAGTTTTAATCACCCAGCGAGCTTACTACTGCAAAGTTTTTTCCATTTTGTCTTCTTCTCATTGTAGCAAATTAGTGGCACTATTATTTGTCAAATTGAAGTCAGCATGTAATCTTCTTTTATTGACTTTCAAGAGTCATTGTAATAGTATTTTTTTTTTTCCATACTTTTGTACGTTTATTGCAATTTCGGGAACAACATTACTCAGCCAATAATCGTTATATTTTCACATCTTTTCAAAATCTTGTAACACTTTATAATAAAGCATTACAAATACAAATTTGAGTGTTATAATTGACCCCTTTTTTTCTTGTAGTGATGGGATTTAAATTACAAATCGGATGAGATTTAATAGGAGGTCATGGTGCTATTAGCCCCAGGAAACTAGCCTTTATATTCATAATAAATTCAATGAATATCTATATGAATTACTTGTAATTCACATCAGTTGCATGTCATGTATCATTGTTGGATTTAGTAGAAAAATTGCTATTTCATTAATACTAAGGTTCCTAATACTATCTCGTAAACAGTTCAAGCCACTGGTTCGAGCATACTTTCAGGAAGCTGTATGGACGAACACTGGATACAAACCAATATTCGAAGAATATATCAATGTTTCACTTATGAGCTGTGCATACCCGATGTTCATTTCTGTCTCACTATGCCTTGCGGCGGAAGATTTGAGCATAGATACTTTAGACTGCTTGCTATCTATGCCTAAGATTCTGAAAGCCTCTGGTATACTTTGCAGGATAATGGATGACGTAGTCTCATATGAGGTTAGTAATGAAATGCATTTTACACCTCTGTCGTAGGAATAATGTGTCCCAACTAGACTTAGGCTAATTCCGGTGCTTTTCTTTTTGTAGTTCGAACGACAGAGAAAGCATGTAGACACGTGCTTGGAGATTTGCATGAGAGATGAAGGAATCACAGAGCAAGAGGCACTTGCCAAGCTTAACAAAATGGTTGAAAATGCATGGAAAGACATAAATAAGGAGTGCCTTAATCCATTTCCTTCACGAAAGCATCTTAACATGTTGGCTCTCAATTATACTCGTATGATGGAAGTAATATACAAGCATGAAGATTCGTACACCAACCCTGAGGGCCAGATGAAAGAGAACATTGCACTTTTGCTTGTTCGCCCAATCGAGGAATAAGGGGTCCTATGATGTCTATTCGTTCGGGCAACATCCTTATCATGGGATTAAGGATATATTTTTTATTTCAACCAGTATATATGCATGCGCATTGTATCTACAAATTATTTAAAAAAAGCAAGCAATAATATATTAATTATTTACTATATTTATGCGTAATTAATCAAATACTCATGTTAAATTTAATGAAAATTTTTAATCAACAAACATAGGTAAGAGAATTTGAAAAAACAAAACTTTCATGGTCAAGCCTAACTATTTGTATTATATAGTAGTATAGATAAATTGCATGGATGCCATTGCTTGTACTTGTTAATTGGGATTTTGGAATCCACTACTCTATCATGCAACATCCTGCTGGTGTAATAATCATTTTGATTCTGAAATACTAAGGGACATATGCATTGATACCATCTTATGTAGTATAGAAAACATCCAAACAAACTTACTCAAAAAATTATTATTTCTCAATAGGATTTTTTTCGTTAGAATGTTGATACCATCTTACGTAACAAAGACGACATCCACCCAAACTTATTTTATAGAAATCATAATTTTCAAATAGAAAAAGCGCCCAATTTTTCACAATTTTAATAACAGTATGTTATTCATCACCATCAGCATCTTCGAGCAGCGTACACTTCATCAGCATGACTAAAATGTCGCCCTCGCTTACGTATAACACTCCAATCGATAGTCACCGACATAAACGACATGCGTTGTTCTATGTAAGCACAAAGAAATAAATTGAAATATCAAATAAGAATCAAATTATAAAAAAATTATAAAAAAAATTATAATTAAATGATACACTTAAGGGTCCAGAATTTGGCAAAGAAAAAAGAAGAGAAATCACAAGTTAATCATAAACTAATGGGCTAGATTAAATTAGTGGTAGTCTGGATTTCACATAAAAATTTAGTGGATCATTAAACCAAAAATAAATTACACAAAAAATATACTATTAAAAAAAGAGGTCAAGTAGAAAGTAAAATATTAGAATTATTTATAGACAAAATGACAACAATAGAGCACGTCAAATTGACACGTAATTGTGCAACTAAAAGAAGTAAAAGGTTTATTTTATAATAGAAAAGGAAGTAACACCTAATTTTGTAAGGAAAAAATGAAATAATACATAATTTGAACTGGTAAAAAAAGAGAAAAAATATATCTAATATTGAAAATTGAAGATTCAGCTATATACACCAAGCCAACTAACAAATTAAAATGGAAAGTCATTATTATACCCCATAATAAAGTTTTAATTTCTTGCACTATAAGCACCAAAAAAATAACAGAAAGTCAATTATTAGACGCATTAATTCTGTGTTTAATTTAAGTAAATATTTTATGTCATCTCCATTTCTTTTATGTTTAGGAATTAATATATTGCAATATTTTTATATCAAATCTTCCATATCAATGATATTTTATTCTTAACAATTCACTTCCTATTATAATTTGATTTCTAGTTTAAATCGTGCATGTTAAATCTTGAAAGATTGGTTTATTTATAAACTAAAAAAGAAGTAAGACCTAATTTTGTAACAAAAAAGAAATAATATGTAATATGACATGGTGAAAAAAGAATAAAGATATAGATACTATATTTGAACAACGATTTCTAAAATTAACCATGTTAAGGATCCTCACATTAAACCAAAATACTAAAATCATAATCAGGATTGAGATATTTTTTGAACTATTATACTTTATTAATGATCATATTTCAATGATACCCTTCTTAACTACCATTAATTAGTACTTGTTTGGATAGAGAAAACTCATCCATTTTATAATTTTATAGCAGACACCATACAAGTATGAATATAAACACATTAGGAATAGTCATATTTAAAGCACCCCAATCTCGTAAGCATCTAGACCATTAATTTAGATCCAATGATGTTAATAAAATATCAATTTTTGGCTTTAGCCCGATACTGGTATAATGACAGTATACCATTATCGGTATGCCGACGATATAACCAAAAAAACTTTCGAGATGAAGCCTTTCTGGAACAAAAAAGTGTCGTATCAATATATCGTACACCAACACCGATAGTGGTATACCATTGACATTGATAACAGATTTCTACTACTTCTAACATGCGCTCAAATCGAGCCATCTCTTTGTCGTCTTCGACTTCTTGAGCTTCTCCATTATACGGACGACACTCTTCACACCCCGAGATATTCTCCACATAGGTAGGGAACCCCATTCTATGCTAACAAATTTCCCCTTTCCCAACTCATTGGGGGAGCTCACCATTCAGACGATCCTCCCACGGTACTAAAATTGATCCCATGGCTAACTTTCATGAGCATATCTCCTCCTTTGTCTTCTGTATGGACCTTCTCTAGCATTGCATCCTTCGACTCAAGCACATCTTATATCCAATATATCGAGTTGCGATGTGCTTAGACCGGCTATAAAATATCGGGTTCCTTCCATGGTTAATAACACTTTGGTTATCGCAGAGCAATATACTACTTTGGGAGTCTAGCATGGTGTCCGACAAAGTTCTTAGGTCTTGTTTGGTTCACGGAAAGGAAATGAATTCCCTTGTATTTTCCATGAGAATGGGAAAGTAGGATTCCTGTCACATTTCCTTTCCGTTGTTTGGTAAAACAAGAAAACTATATAGGAAAGGAAAGCAAAATATAACAATGTTTCAATAATATCCTTACCTTTTAAAATAAAAATAATATTATAAAAAATAACATTAATGGTAAAACAAGCAATTAATGACACATGGTTACTTTTGTCATAACTTTTGTAATAAATGTTGGGAAAGGAGGAGGAAAAATTAATCCCATGGGTCTTGAGTGGAACCATATCCCCACTAATTTTCCCCCTTGTCAGGAAATTGATTCCCAAGTTTGTGGCTACCAAACAAAGGAAAGGAACAACTTTCCTTTCTTGGTTCCTTAAATCCGTGAACCAAACGAGGCCTTAGTGAATGTTAGTTGGGTAGATTCTTGATATGGCTCGGAAGTGTGAAATTGAGAAGTTCAATGCACTACACCAAATAAGGGCTTTTAAGGCCCACAAAATGTGTCATAAATCTTATTTTACGGCTCAAAGAGTCGTGCCGTAAAAGCTCCAGCCGTAAAAGGGTATTAGCAATTACGACGTGCAATAATATGTCGTAACTTAGGTAAATGCACACCGTAAATGAAGTTGATGTAAAACTTTGGATCTTATTTACAGCCCAAAATGCAGGATGTAAATACTAAAATTTTATGACTCGAATTGAGGGCCGCTAATGTATTCAAGTGCTTCAATTTATGGCACATATGGCAAGCCGTGAACACTTAAAACAAAAATACTTTTAAGGCTTGCATTTGTGGCCCGTTAAAGTGTTCATGATATTCATATTGTGGCTCGTAAGGTGTGTCGTGATTATGTTTTATTTTAATTAAACCCACAATTGAATGGCTACAAATACAAATTACAATGACTATAATCTGGTTATGTTCTTACTGTATTTCCAACAGAAAACAAATAATTGCCTACAAGTTGGACAAAAAGCCACAAACATTAATTAGATCATAGAACATGATAGAATATTAACACAAAGCAAATGTTATTAAAAAATATTTCCAAGAGAAAAAGTCTTCAAACAATATTTCCAAGAGCAAAAGTCTTTCTCACTACAAAAACAAAAGTCACTTTCTTACTACAAAAGCAAAAGCTGGACACTTAAAGGACTTCAAATACTAAAAAGAATCTTAGTACAAGAGATTGTCTCTACACCATAATTCCTCTAATTCAAGTACCAAAAAGAATTCAGTGTCTATCGTAAAGTGTACATGAGCTTCATGTGAGTCTTTTGGCGCAAATGATATCACATTATGCTTCAGCAAGTAAGCTCCCCAGCTCCCCATCTCTGCATATTTTACCATTAGTAAGATGAACAAAAGTGGAGGTTATAACATCGAAGAGCAGTAAAAAAACAAACAAATAAACATGCAGATCAATCCAAATATGATCTAAAAAACTGCAGTATAAAGAACTTTACTGAAATATTTAATCCATCAAACTGTATAACCCTGACTGACCTATTTCTAAAACCAGTAAATGTTCGTTTCATAGACCCTTCACTCTCATTTCATTCCACAATGTATGAGTCACCTTCCTTACTAGTCCCACAAGAGAACAGCCTGTAAATGGGTAACTATCTATCTTTAAGAATATAATATAGTTGAATGGAACTATTCAATCATTTCGATAAAGTAACTGATAATAGTTGAAGGTTAATCCTCAAACGTAAACCTTGTCCCATCAGAACTATAAGCCATAGTGGTACACGAATGACCTAGCACCGTATGAAAAGATGAACTAAGAAATAGACAAAATATCTTGTTGTAACTCTTACCCAAAAGGATTTCAAGAACAATTATTAACATGAGTAGAGTTCATAAGGAACAAGATACCCAGGTTTTCACTATAATGAAAGACTCAAAAGGATATTCCAGGCACTAGTTGCTTACAAGAAAACAAACTAAAATTTATATGAGATGTTACCTGAATATTTTCTTTGACAAACGGACATATATAGTACACGACAGCCTCATGTCCTTCAAACTGTACTGAAGGACTCCAGTAACAGAATCCCAAACCTGCTGACACACGATAGCTTAGCACACAAGCATCATTGCTCGCTATCTTCCTGAAAAACAAACCAACCTTAATTGTCTTGTCATCCCCACATGTTACAACACAGAATCGCTTGTTTGGTTAAGAAAAGGCAATGTCATTAACTCCACCAACATGTATCAATCTGAACTACCAAAATACAGTCAATTAGCAACGGATGGTTAGCGACCGATACATTCTGCCATAATTAGCGACGGATTTGCGACAAATTGTCGACGGCATACCGACGATAAGCCGATATCATTTTCTTTTTGTTTTAAGGGTGAGAGAAGGTCGACAGTCCGTCGCCACGGCGTCGGCGATATGGCGTCGGATTTTCATCCGTCGCTATGCTGTCGACGATTTGGCGGGAAATGTTAGGAGAAGTGGCGGGATAAACTGTCGACTACGTAGCGACGGAATGGGCGTCGCTAGGTTTACAATATAGCGTCGGCGTAGCGACGGATGTGGTCCGTCGCTAGTCGGTCGCTAAATATACGCCCCAGACTTAAATTGAAACGACGGGGAAAACTTTTTATTCCCTCCAAATTTCACTCTCTCTCCTCTCTCTCTCTCTCCCGCGGCGGTGATCGGCGACCTCCTCTCCTCTCTCTCTCCCGCGGCAGTGATCGGCGACCTCTCCTCTCTCTCTCCCAAAGGTAATCCCCTCTCCCTCTCTCTCTCTCTCTCTCTCTCTCGGTGGTCATGGGTGCAGCGGGCCGGGGGCGTCGGGGGCTGCAGGAGCGGCGGAGATTGCGGGGGCGATGGGGGCGGCGGGTACGTCGGGGGCTGGGGGGCGGTGGGGGAGGCGTGGGGTGGGGGGCGGCGGGGGGTGGGAGGGGCGGCGAGGTATTGTGGGTGGCCCGCACGGGGCTGCGGGGGGCGGCGGGGGGCGGCGGTGGCGGCGGGGGCGGCGGGGGGGGGGGGGTAAACATGCGTTTGTTATGCTATGCGATACATGAAAATTTGAACAATAATTAGGTGAATACATCAGATTCCACATACTTCCTACCTGGTACTGACATAATGTGGGGAATCCGGGACTGCAAGGTTCGGAGTATCGGAATGGAATCGGTATCAAACCCTTTCCGTGAGTACTGATTTTGGCGGTATATATCAGTGGTTTCGGATCGGAGTATCCAGCTTTTTGTATCGAAAAACAAATAATTATTAAAAAATATTTAAAAGTATATATTATACATTTAGGCATAGTTTAAGTATTTCTTTTGTGTTGTTTCTTAGTAGTTTTGAAATTGAATGAAATAATAGTCATCCTTGCCGATTGATTTATCTGCGATAAATAAGCTTTCTTTATTTTGCATGTTTTTACAACCATAATATGCTTTTACACCATTGTTGATTGGTCTTTTTCGTTCAATTTTTTTGTCGAATTGATGAGAAATATACCTCAACATCAGTATCGGTAGCGATTGGTATTGGATCGGGACATGCCAAATTGTATCGGTATCGGTCGTATCATACTGATACGGCCGATAGTGCAAGTTTTCTCCTAGACAATGTTTGGGAGCTAGGAAGGAAATATGAGGGCATATCCAAGGTATATACACGATACAAGTGCAATCCCTTTGATTCTAAGGGTAATTGCTTATGATATATCTTGTTTCCAGTTAAGATGATTGTTTATTCACCTATAATGACCCTACAACTTGATTTGCTACTGCAAGCATACAACACCACAAAAGTATTTACTGACTCGTCAAGTTGATCCGTGTATAACATGCTCGATGCTTAAGAGGAATCATTTGGACTTAGTGGACTATCGAACTATCGGTATCGGACTATCGGTATCGGTATCGGTATCGAACTATCGGACTATCAGACTATCGGTATCAGTATCAAACTATCGGTATCGCTAGCAGACTATCGGTATCGGTATCGAACTATCGGTATCGCACTATCGGTATCGGTATCGCACTATCGGTATCGGACTATCGATATCGGTATCGCACTATCGGTATCGATATCGAACTATCGATATCGATATCGAACTATCGGTATCGGTATCGGTATCCGTATGTACTTAGTATCGATCGTAGCAGATTAGTATCGGTATATCGGTTTGGTATAGGTCGTATCGGATGGTATTGACCTTAGCAAATTGGTATCGTCCTATCCGATATGTATCGGCCGTATAGCTAGGATTCCTACCGGCCTTATCGATTCGGTATCGGTCATATCCGATAGGTATTGGCCGTATCGTATATGTATCGGCCGTATCAGATTAGCATGGTGGAAGGTTTAGTAACAACTGTGCTTAGATTTTTCTCTTCTCGAACTAGAATATCATTGTAAGAGAGTCACGAGAGAGTAAAAAAATCTGCTACATATTGATGTTTACGAGAGTGATTGGCCAATTACAGTAACACATATTTCGTTGGTCGTTATTTCGTTGATCGTTATCTACTAATTCTGTTTAGTTTGTCTTACGATATAGATTTTTACATCCAATCTGTGATGGATCGTTATTTCGTTGATCGTACATGGACGTACAAACGACAACACGAGAGCAGAATAGGTATAAGTGACGATTTTCAAGCAGGCGTGGAAGTGTTTCTTAAGTATGCCATGAGCAAAGCTCAGTATACGGACGGTAACAAAATCAAGTGTCCATGTCGTAATTGTCGCAATAGACGTTACGAAAAAGTGGTGAGTGTAAGAGATCATTTGACCCGTAAGGGTTTTGTATGTGATTACGGCCTATGGTCATCGCAAGGTGAACTATATACGGAAAGACAGGTTGCGAATGCTGCTACTTATGCTTTTGATGATAATGCTGCAAAGGATTTTGTCGTCGAAGACGACGAATGCTCTGTTGATTATGGAGACCTGCAGAACCTTGCACGAGATATGGTGTACGACGCGGTAGGGCCTAATTTTGATCTTGAGGATCCTAATCCCGAGGCGAAGGAGTTCTATGATATGTTTCAGGATGCTGAAACTTCTTTATATCTTGGTTGTGAGCCACATTTCGTACTATCAGTGACGATACGGTTGTTGAACATAAAGTCCGATTTTAACTTGCCACAAACTTGCTATGATCGGATTATACAACTAATCAAGGAGGTGTTACCGAAGGAATCAAAAGAGCTTCCAAAAAATTTCTACAAGTCGAAGATGATGGTCTGACAACTAGAATTGGGGTACGAGAAGATAGATTGTTGTCGCAACGGATACATGTTGTACTACAAGGAGAACGAGGATATAGAAATTTGCAGCTTTTGTAATACGGATCGTTACAAGCCAGTCAGGGGAAAAGGAAAGTCAACTAGAAAACGACGTCCTTACAAGTATATGTATTACTTGTCGATCACGAAGCGCTTGCAGAGGATGTATATGTCTCAGAATACAGCAGAACACATGACGTGGCACAACGAAAAACGTACAAAGGACGATGGAGAATTGTCACATCCTTCGGATGGAGAGGCGTGGAAATATTTCGATTTGTGTCATCCAGATTTTGCTGCAGAGCCTAGAAATGTACGTCTGGGGCTATGTTCTGATGGCTTTGCCCCTTTCGGGCAGTCGGGATCTCAATACTCCTGCTGGCCGGTCATTCTGACCCCTTACAATCTGCCACCATGGATGTGTATGATGACTCCTTATATGTTCTTGACAGCTATCATACCGGGTCCCAAAAATTCGACGAAGAATATCGATATATATTTACAGCCGTTGGTGGATGAGCTGAAACAACTGTGGGAAATCGGCGTCGCGACCTATGATATTTCCAGGAAACAGAACTTTCAGATGAGAGCTTCACTGATGTGGACAATCAATGATTTTCCCGCATACAGTATGCTGTCGGGATGGAGTACTCACGGCACCATGTCTTGTCCGATATGCATGGAAAATAGTAAGGCGTTCCGCCTTAAGCATGGAGGAAAAACTTCTTTCTTTGATTGTCATCGTCAATTTCTGCCCGCGAGTCATCCTTGGAGAAAGAACAAGGACGCGTTCAGAGCTGGAAAACAAAAAGTTTCTTATCCGCCTGCCAGATTGTCGGAATACGATATTTGGGAAGATGTAAAGGACTTGCCCACTGTAATGGAAGATCCATCGAACAATCGTGTCGATGGGTTCGGACAAAGCCATAACTGGACCAAATAGAGTATATTCTGGGACTTGCCTTATTAGAAATATAATCTTATAAGGCATAATCTTGATGTTATGCATATCGAAAAGAATGTGTTCGATAATGTCTTCAATACCGTCATGGATATTAAAGGAAAGACAAAGGACAATCCAAAAGCAAGACAAGATATTGCCGAGATATGCAAGCGTCCTTATCTGAACTTGATACAAAGGGGAGCTGGTGGACAATTAAGTAAGCCGATAGCACAATACACATTGAGCAAGGAAGATAGATTAATAAATCTGCAATTGGGTATCTACTTTAAGATTTCTCGACGGCTATGTGTCGAATTTGTCTAGATGCGTTGATCTCAATGAACGCAAGCTAACGGGAATGAAGAGTCATGACTGCCACGTGTTTATGGAAAGATTACTGCCCATTGCTTTGAAAGAGTTGTTGCCTTCTGCTGTATGGATTCCGTTGGCCGAACTATCTATATTCTTTAGGAATATTTGTTCAACTAAGTTGACTGTGTAACACATGGTTGAACTTGAGGAGAAGATTATCTTAACAATTTACAAGTTGGAGAAAATATTTTCTCCTGGCTTCTTTGACAGCATGGAGCATCTACCGATTCATCTAGCATACGAAGCCCGTGTCGATGCATCTGTTCATTATCGATGGATGTACCCATTTGAAAGGTACATAAAAATCGATATAATTTAAGTTGAATTTTAGTGGGTTTTAAAATTCATTCTTAATTCTCAAGATAATTTGTCTCTCTAGATACCTACACCATCTAAAGAAGAAAGTTGGCAACAAGGCTCATATATAGGCTTCGATATACGAAGCATATCTTATCGAAGAGGTATCAAACTTCTGCTCCATTTATTTCGATACTCATGTTAAGACAAATCGAAATAGATCTCAAAGGAATGACGAGGACGTTGAGGATGGAGGTATATTCAATGTAAGGGGCAAGCCTGTTGGGGCTAGTAAAAAATGGTGGTTGACTGATGACGAGTATGATGCCGCTCACCGATATATCTTGTTAAACTGTGACATACAAGAAGTAAGAGATTTGGAGAAGTAAGTCAGTACACTTGCACTCATTATAATCTCTAATTTGATGAAGTAAGTGACTACACTTATATATTCTTATTTTCTCTAATAGTGTATTTAGAGATGAAGTCAAAATGAGGACACCCGATATTACCGATGAGGGACTTCAAAGAGAGGTTGATTGTACATTTCCGTCATGGTTTCGCAAATACGTAAGTAACTGAGATTATAATTGAGATTTTAAATATATAATCTAAAACATTTAAATTATAAATATTTGTTTACAGGTTTTATTGCCTGAAACAATACTTACTCCTAAGAGTGTTCGTTATCTGGCATTGGGACCGAAAAAGCAAACAAAGACTTGGCCAGGCTATGTCGTTAATGGTTTCAGGTTTAAGGCAACTCAGAATGCTATAAATGTCGAATTTATCAATGACGGCATCAGTACCAAGGATTCCGGTGTTTGCATAAGAGACACCATCTATGACGACGAGCCGGACTTTGACTATTATGGAGTGCTTCGGGATATTGTAGATTTACAATATACTGGCCCATATGATATGCATATTGTGATGTTCAAATGTGAGTGGTTCGATACGACACCAAATATCGGTTGGAGAATCGATAAACAATTTGGATTTATCGATATAAATCATCGCAGGAGGTATAGAGGGTCCGATACATTTGCGATAGCAAATCAGGCTGTTCAAGTCTACTATACAAGCTACCCAAGGCGTCGTAGAGATTGATTTGACTGGTGGGCAGTATGCAAGATTAAATCTAGAAATACATTCAACGTTGGAGACCCAGCATACCAAGAGGACCAGATCGAAAAGTCCTAATACTTGGGACAACACTCGGATACAATAGATGTTGAAGATATTGTTGAGAAAAATAGAGGAAAGAAAGAGGTTGATACACAAGACTTAGCTGTCAACCAGGGGAGAAAGAGGCGTCTTGTCCCAAATATTGAGGCAGAAGAAGAAGAAGAAGAAGAAGAAGAAGAAGAAGACGAAGAAGAAGAAGAAGAAGAAGAAGAAGAAGAAGAAGAAGAAGAAGAAGAAGAAGAAGAAGAAGAAGAAGAAAAAGAAGAAGAAGAAGAAGAAGAAGAAGAAGAAGACGAATTTGATGGGGATGAGGATACAGATAAAATCGACGATGAAGATAAGGATGAGGATGAGGAGGAGGATGATGATTAAGACGAGGCCGAGGATGAGAACGAAGACGATGATTAGGTTAAATATTGTTGTATATTAAAAACACTTCCAATTACGTGAATTAAGTTTGATCTCATAAAAGCAATTACGTGAATTTATGTTTTTTTCGTTCGATTATTTACTTATTGCAGATGGTACTCCTAGTCTTTTTGGTCACGGCGGCACTCGTCTTCCTACTAGTGGTATGTATATTTTAGTTTAGAATTTTATATTCATTTACACTTTTATATTGTTAATCATGTTTATGTGTTCTATTTACAGGTCATGATGGCTGGCCGTGGTCGTGGTACTGGTGGCGGTCGTGGTGGTGGTGGGGGTGGTGGTCGTGGTCGTGTTCGTGGTGGTGCTGGTAGTCGTGGTCGCATTCAATCTTACCGGGATGTGACCCCATCCAGCGAGCCCGACCCGGAGAGTACTCCGGGCACAGACGCATCCCGCCGTCGATCGACAACTTCATCGAGGTATGAGTCCAAATCTGCTAGCGGATCCGTTCCGCTATCGGACCCACCAGTGGATCCTCCAGTTACTGCACAGTGGGTCCCGGAGTACCCCCATACTCGATTCCATCCGATTATTGGGGAGTACATGCACGGACCCGCGGATCCTCCGACGGCACCAAAGAGGCCGAGAGGCGAGTTTCGACGAGAGCTATGGCCCGCGGGGACCTCGTAAGTAAATTTATAATAATTTATTAAATTTCTTTCATTTATTCAAGTTAATAATTCAGTCGTTTCTTCTTTGTAGGTTTTTTCATTTAATGTTGCCAGGGCTCTTAGAGAAATTATCAGGGCTAACTTCCATGGTCCCTACCTCAACTTTTTGTCGGTGCCCCCAAACTTGAAGTACGTCTGGCTCGACGAGTTGAGGGTATATATCTATATCTTCTGGTTAATTATTAGTTACTCTTTAATCAATCATTTTTTAAATTACGTGATAATTGAATTTGTATGTTAGACGACGTACTGGTGGCCCCCCCATTGCGAGGACGCGATCCACAGGACCTACAGAAGTGTTGCCTCGAAGAAGATACGGGATATGATTCATGACCTGAAAAAGGGGCAGACGAGGCCGAATTGGATCCGGTAGGACTATTATGAGGACCTCTTAGATATGATGAATACTCTTGCGTACAAAAAGAAATCGGAGAAGGCGAAGGCGAACCGACGGACAGCGGGACTTCATACGAGGGGATCAAGGCCCCACGCAGCGACGCTTGCAGATCTGGTGAGATACCGTAAATTTATTTCACTATCGAATTAGGTATTATTAATATACGGAGTTAATTAAGTTCTACGAAAATTTCGTATGAAGACCCAACGGGTGGTGAAGGAGGAAAGGGCGCCAGAATCGGTCACCATGTACGACGTGTTCCAACATATGCAGAAGAGACGGAAGGACGGAAGCTTCGTCGACGAGAGGGCCAAGGAGACTGATGTAAGTACTTATGTTTATGAGATTTACGTTAGAATTAAAAGTATTCGGACTATAACTTAGGTAAACTTAGGATTCACACTTAACTTAGTGAAACATAGGATTTAGATTACAACTTAGGTAAATATTATAATATAAACACATTCATTTGATAGGCTGCGTATCGTGAGGCCCTTAGTCGGGCTCAGTTAACTGACACCGAGGATGTCGGTAAAACGACGCCCGCCCGGACGCCCTCTTCTTTGGCCGCTCGCAACGACTTGTTCGTAGATACCGTCGACGGCTTTAAGAAAGGGCACATGTACGGAGTCGACTCCCTAGGGCCGTTGCACATGGCGACTCAGATATTTCCACCGACACCGCCTCCTTCCGTGGCCCCGGCAGATGATGATGTTAGGTCGCAGCTTACGCAGCTGCACGAGGCGGTGTCGTCCTTACGGGAGCAAATTGCTACGTACTTTTCGCCTCCGTCTGCTGCTGCCGGTCCGTCTGCTGCTAATGTCGGTCCGTCTGCTACTGGTACCCTTCCGTCGACTGCTGCTGCCGGTCCTTCTTCTGTCGGTCATCTTTCTTTCAACCATGCTGCCCCTCTGGTACCGCCTCCGACTGTGACGGCACTCCTTGATCTCATGTCGCCAGAGCAGCTACGCCGACTTCCGAGCAGTGTCTTCGAAGGCTTGCCGTCGTACCTAGTGGAGCAGTATTTTTGTCGGGCGCAGGAGGGATTACCACCACCGGACAATCGAACTCCTCCTCCTCCTTGAATTATTGTATAAGAATATTTGGAATATTTGTGGGAATTTTGGAATATGCGT
This sequence comes from Iris pallida, assembly GCA_029216955.1. Lineage (NCBI taxonomy): Eukaryota > Viridiplantae > Streptophyta > Magnoliopsida > Asparagales > Iridaceae > Iris > Iris pallida. The sequence goes on along the minus strand of JANAVB010024600.1, from coordinate 7,626,266 downwards.
GTGAATTTCGGATTATAATGACAGATATTAAGTTTATGATTTCAGGATAATTGGTGTCTATTTTATATTAGTTTGGGTTATGCATATTTGTGATTATATATTGGTCTATGTGATTCTTGGATAATTGGTGTGCATTAAATTTGTATGTGATTTATAATGGATTACATATTGGTCTCAGTGATTGTATATTGTGATTATATATTGGTCCGATGTTTGGATGTTGTGTGAACAGGAAAAGCTCTGCAATATTTTTTTAAAAATTTCTTAGTTAGCGATGGACTAGTGACGGGTTAGCGACGAATAATGTCAGTTGTCGATTACTTGTCGACAGAATATCTGTCGTTGTCTGTAGAATTAAAAATATTTCCTGTTAGCGACGGATTTTCGACGGCAAGCCAACCGCATATCTACCCTGGCGACGACCTGCCGACGGATTATCCGTCGGGAAGGTTCTGATGGCATGAAGATGTACAGAATGTTAGCGACGGATATTTCGTCAGTGATCCGTCGCCATGTCGGCGGATTAGCATCTGAATATCCGTCTCCATGGTTCTGGAAATACCATGTTCGACGGATTCTCGTCGAAAAAGCCGTTGCCATGGTTCTGGAAATGTCAATCATTTCCAGAATTATGGCGACGAATATTTCGCCAGTAATACATTGCCATGCCGACGGATTACCGACGGAGTCGCGACGACATATCCGTCGCCAGTGCTCTAAAAATGTCAAGCATTTCCAGAACAATGTCGACGGATTATCCATCAGGGATCCGTCGCTAAGCCGTCCTTTGTTAGCGACGGCGAACGACGGAATAGCGACGGAACGATACCCTCTGATACACTGTTACGACAGTTTACCGACGGACTATCCGTCGCTAGCGTCCACACAATTTAGTACGTAATACTTGAATTCGATAAAAGACCATCGGGAAGTCGTCGCTAATGCAATGAATTATGATGACAGAAAGTCGTTGCTATTCCATCGCTTGACGACTACTTAGCGACGGATCTTTATTAGCGACGAGCTATTTACCGACGGAATGTTTTGACCAATTTCCGTCAGTGATCCGTCGCTAATACTATTTACCGACGAATGGGCGACGGAGCGGGCCGTCGCTAAATCGCCATATTTTGGTAGTGGTCATAATATGAATTTTTTCGAAAAAAAAAGTAGTCATCAGCAACTTCAGGGACGTTAACATACTATTATATTACACAGTTAACAAGTGGCAGCAACAAGACAATTTTCGAATGAAACATAATAATATACGTAGAATATCAATGATAACAGAAATAATATAATGAAGAATGTCCATCTTTGTTTAATATTACCTCTAACTGATGAATAAGGTCTTCTCGACCATTGTAGTTATACAATTGCACAAGATGCTTGGAGTAAGCAACGCCTGGAAGAGCACGCAGAGTACAACAAAAATGTATCATGCAAACACCGATATATTTTTCTCCCTATTTTCCCTTACAAGAAAATGTTTAGTCCATATAGATAAACTACACTACACCAAAAAGAAAGTGAAAATATGCACGACGACAAATATGAAAATAACAATCAACATTGTTATTGGAAAAAGAAAGTGAAAATAACCAGAATTAGGACCGTTGAACCAAATTAAAATAGGTAAGAGCAATACCTCTAAGAACCCAACAAGAAGCTCAAAGGTGGGTAGACTTCTATAGTTCTATTCTTTCGGATAAGCAAGCATTGGCTATTAAAAGGCATTTAAAGCATAATCCTAATAGTTAGGTCCAAAAATATTGACATGTCCCAAGAATCGTCTGAAGGAAAATAGCACCAAGGCTTTAGAATATGGATTTTAACATAATAATTAGATTGTAGACACATGCCACACACACTTAAATAACTGGTGTAGAGGCTTCAGCATATCTACTCAAGTAACTTCAACCTTTTTTGCATATATGGAAGAAGACACATTTATCACAGTACATACGAGTTACACAATAAAAATAAAATAAAATAATTATAGTACAAAAGAAAAACAATAATCTCAGTTTAATAGGCAAGCTAGCGTGATTTATCTAGCTATATGCAAAACAGTTCGAGGCCTAATGCTTAAGCTTAAAGATGAATATAAATAAAAGAAAGCATCAAGAAGGGTTTATATCAAGGTTTAAGAATCTGCCGATGCCAATATATATAGGCCTATCCTATTGAAATATGTTTAGCACCCAATCTAAAGTTGAGGTAGTCCTTCTGGATGAAACCTTACATGAAGAACCTTTTGAACACCTTGCTGAAATGAACATGAAAAAACTTTGTAAGTTAAAAGATTGACTAGTATCAATTCGCTCTATACCAACCTGAAATAGGCTTTCTTAATATAAATTTTGTTTTTTTAAAGCCCTAACATCTTCAGAACTTGGTCAGAACCAAAATGCTAACTTTTTGCCTCATGCTCGGCCTCGACTCGGGGTCCTAATTCATTTAACCCAACACCTAATTAAAGCCCTAGCCCAATACCCAAAAACTGATTCGAATTAATTATTTCAATAACACAAGGAGGCTGTAGACAACATAACTATAACCATATTGAGTTACAAAAAGAAGAATGTTAGGAAGACAATCGCAAAGCTGTTCTTCAAGAAGAAGTCGAATCTGAACATGTTCCCCAAATGGCCATCAACAGAGCCGAGAACAATGTCAGCAGTGTCTCGCAAGCTAGCAAAGACATCCAATAGGTAGATTCATAAAGATCCATTATGGACATGGCCTGCAAAGTCACCACCACCACCATTACGCACAAGGACATATATAGTTGGGCTTACCTTGGAGTTAAAAACTAGAGGATTCGACTATAGGAACTATAGCCAGGAGCCTGCAAAATGCCCTGGTAAGCAAGTCAGGTCAGGGAATTGAAAGATTGTATGGTTGGACATTCCCATCGACCAACTTCACCGAGATGTATTATGCTTCAAAATTCAAGGTTGATAAAGCTAGGATGATGGAGAGACTTTGGGGTGAGAAATTCTTTAACCCAGCTACAAAAAAGTGGACTGCTAACATTAGCCATGTTACCTGTAAACGTGGTTTGGGTTTTTGGATATGGGACCCAGGTATAAGGACAGCCAGCATGTCAGTATCCATGCTAAAAAAGGTAGTACTACAATTTCAAGATGCCATAACACATCATTTAGCAGTTCATACATCAATGTATCAGTGAACCTGTAACTTATCAGTGGATACATACCCTATGTTAGCTGGACTTCAGTACAGGTGACTTAGTCTAGTAGCAGTATAATGTAGCTTGGTAGTAATGTATCAGTTAGCTCAGCTAGTTAGCAGTTTGCTGCAGTGACTCCACACAGTGAGTGTTTCAAAGAACTACACATATGTGAGTAGCTCTATAAAATGTACACCAGCAAACATGGCTCCGCACACAAACAAGGACTCTGTACCAGAGAATAGAATTAACTGCTCATAGCTTTTCATAGAGGATTTCCTCCTATACTTTGACCTTGGCATAAGGTCAAAATTAAGGGGAAGGTATTGATGAATACATATATGACATTGGCTCGGTATGGGGTGAATCATTGGCTCAGTTATGGGAGGATCAACAATGTATTCTCAGTAATAGAGAGATAATACAGTAGAGCTGCAGAGCTCGGTATTTGAGCTCATACAACAGTTCCACAAAGCTCAGTATCAGAGCTAAAGAGCTTAGTATCAGAGCTCATATAGTAGCTCATCCAATAGATGGTCTCCAGCTCATTCTACAAGCAGTCTCTAATAAATGGCCTCAACATCATCATTGCCACATCATTGCCACACATCATTGCCAAGTCAGACTTTCCTTTTTGTGGTTTGAACTCTATAAATACAGGAGTAGCAGGGAAGAAGAGGGAACAGAAATGGACTTGTATTTTCATTACTTTCTTTTCTAATTAACAGTGTTCTTAGCTACAATTGTATTTTTCTTCCTTTAGATCTAGTTTGTAGAACTTTTCCGCTACCCTTCCAATTCAAATATAGTTCTGTTTTTACCCATAATTTTCCTTAATTCTCCAATTTCTCCTTCGAATCATCTTACAAATGTCAAATTCTGCCAGATATCTTTCAGTTTCAGATCATCCACATTTGGGATCCTATCACTGAAGAACTACTGCAGATCTAAGGCAAGTTGATTTTCCTGAAGAAGCATTGAACATGCTTCAAGGTCCCAAACTTTAAAATTTTTGTGCCCAAGCCTTTGTCTACTGGATACCTCCCAAATTGAAATGTCACACACATTTGTTCCAACTGAAAGGAAAAGAAAAGAGTCAAGTTGATGCGAGATCTAAATTGACTCAATCGAGCATCTTCCTTACTGATGGTAAAGAAGACAGTTTACAACCATTATTCCTAACCTAGAAAAATATAGGACAGAATCAGAAGAAATCGATCGAATGCATCAAAACCACATTATTTTGAGAATACTCACCGATCAGAGAATGCCTCGAGCCGAGGAGCTGGTTGACCGGAGCTGGTGGCTCCTTTGAGGAATTGGATCGAACACCTACCAGTAAAGTTCGAATCAATAAAAAAATTAATATTTTCCATCGGACCAGAGTTCGTCGATGGAGACTCGTCGAGAAAGACGATTTTCCTGGAGAAGATTAGTCAGGAACAGAAGACTCGTCGGGAGAAGAAGACTCGTCCTATCGCCAAGAAAAGGACCCCGAGAAATCACCTCGTCGGGAACAGAAGACTCACCCTATACTTCTTATCTCCCCAAAAGCAAGTGTAGGTTAGGAAGCCCTTTTTGCTAAGAATTTGAAGCAGCCAAAAAATAGGGTTTTCTTCTGGAAAGTTTGTTTTGGGTCGGAAACAAAAGACTCGCCCTTATGTCTTATTTGAGTTTGGTGACGTAATAGAAATTTGGGAGGGAATTATTTCAACTTTCGCGGTTTTGTGTTAAACTGGTGGCAATTTTTTTGGGAGTAGGTGGGATGTCATTTATGGCGTGATTTTTGTAGGCTGTAAAAGTCTATTTATTTTATGGCCTACCACCACAGGCCGTAAAATGCTGTGAAAATCCTATATTTTATGGCTCGCATAAATGCAAGTCGTAATTGAGAACATTTAACGGCCCTAAAAATGCATGCCGTATTAAAAAGCAAAAAAATAATTTACGGCTCGCATTTATAGTGTGCCGTAATATTATATCATTTACGGCATATATATAATGCACGCCGTAAATGAGAGGCCATAAAAGCCCTGATTTGGTGTAGTGATGGGAAGAATAATTTTGGCTTTTGGAAAAGCTAGATGAATGCCGTTCTCATATCTCAAAAGCTTCACAAGACTTTACGGGAAAAATCCAAGAAGTCTGCTTACATGAACGATGATTGGGATGTCATGGATCTCGAAGCATATGCTACGATTCGTCTATGTTTAACTCTGTGAAGGATGAAACTGCCGTTGTTGGGATCTGGTTGAAGTTAGAATCACTCCACATGACGAAGACTCTCACCAACTGACTTTATATGTTAAAGTCGCTCTACAGACTAGTGACGGAAGGTACATTAATTCGGGATCATATTTCAAAATTCAACCAAATTATTTCTGACTTGAAGGATGTTGACATACATGAAGAAGATGATCATTTGGCGCTAATCCTATTATTTTCTTTACCCGATTCTTATGAGAATCTTATTCAAATATTACTATATAGGAAGGACTCAATTTCTGTAGAAGAGGCTACGAGTGCCTTATTGTCTAATAAGGTATGGAGGTTGGCTTCTAATGATAGAAATGGTGGATACCAAGTCCATGGTTTGACGGCAAGAGGGAGGACAAACGATAAGCATCTTACAGCAGAAGGTCAAGATCCAAGTCCAAGACACCCTATGAGAAAGTGAAGTGCTTCAACTGCAATAAGAAATGACATTAGGCAAATATGTGTCCTTGTCCAAAGAAGAAAAACAATAAAAAAGAGAATAAGAAAAATAGAGAAGGTGATGAAGCAAACTGAGCTTCAGAAGCTGATAGTGATGGGGTCTATTTTTCGATGGCATATGACA
>JANAVB010024600.1:7605231-7615231 GCA_029216955.1 Iris pallida | reverse complement strand
AAACCACCTTATGCTACTCAAAATGCCAATCAAGCTACAAGGCATCACATTAATTAATAAATTAATAAGAAAATTTAAATAAATACATAATGACTAAAATACCCCTAAATTAAAGATGTGGGTGTGACAAATCAACCCTCCTTAAAATAATTTTGTCCTCGAAATTAAAGACAAAACTGAATGCATGAGAATGATAGAAAAAACATACCTCAAGACTAAAAAAGATAAGGGTATTGCTCGCGCATCTCATCCTCCCACTCCTAGGTAGACTCACCTGGAGAGTGATGCCTCCAAACTATGCGAACTAAGGATATCGTCTGGTTCCTCAGCACATTCTTCCGTCGATCCAGAATCTCTACAGGCTGCTCTGGAAAACTGAGAGTAGGGCCCACCTCGATCTCGGAATAATCCAGTACATGGCTGGGATCTTCCACATGCTGTCTCAACTGCGACACGTGGAATACATTGTGGACTCTCTCTAATGCAGGGGACAAGTCCAGTCTGTATGACATGTCACCGACTCTTTCGCTGATAACGAAAGGTCCGATAAAATACGGACTAAGTTTCCCACCTCCACCGAAGCGAATAGTACCACACGTTGGAGATATCCTCAAGAACACCAAATCTCCAACCTAGCACAAACATGGTCTCAACTTAACTATAACAATCACATGATTAAACAAAATCACAAGCAAACAAGATTCTAATCCTAAGCCTAAGCTGTACCACAAACTGCAAAGGGTCTCCGGTGGCTATCGGTCCAATGCCGCTGTCTGTCCTGCGCCACGCGAAGTCGATCTCTGATGAGCTTCACCTTCTCGGCTGCATCAACAACTATCTCAGGTCCCAATAAAGCACGCTCTCCAACGTCATCCCAAGACAAGGGTGTACGACATCTACGCCCGTATAGTGCCTCGAATGGTGACATCCCAATGCTGGCCTGATAACTGTTATTGTATGCAAACTCTACTAAGTACAGGTGATCCTCCCAAGATCCTCCAAAATCCAGAACATAAGTCCGCAGCATGTCCTCGAGTGTCTGAATAGTTCTCTCTGACTGTCCGTCCGTTTGAGGGTGGTATGCAGTACTGAACTTGAGCTGAGTGTCCAAACTAGTCTACAGACTCCGCCAAAAATGGAAAGTAAAACGACTATCCCGATCCGAGACAATGCTCATTGGAATACCGTGTATCCTGACAATCTGCCGTATATACATCTCTGCTAGCTTTTCAGTAGACGTACCCATTTTAAATGGCAAAAAGTGGGCCGATTTGGTCAACCTGTCCACGATGACCCAAATTGTGTCTTTTCCTCCTGGTGTACGCGGTAATCCAGAAACAAAATCCATCGTGATGTGCTCCCACTTCCACTCTGGAATGGGCAATGACTGCAACAGTCCTCCTGGCCTCTGCCTCTCTGCCTTAACCTGCTGACAGACTAAATACCTGGCTACGAAGTGTGCTACTTCCCGCTTCATTCCATACCAACATACATGTTCCTTCAAATCCCTATACATCTTGTTGGCACCTGGATGCGTAGAGTACTGAGAATGATGGGCCTCTTGCATAACCTGCTCCCGAAGCTCTCCGCTAGGCACACATAGTCTGGAACCTTGTCTCAATGTGCCATCCTCTGTAATGACAAACTCATCATCCACCAATCCTGCTCTGGGATACACCGCAGAGTAACATCGTTGAACTGAGCTGACTTGATCCTCTCCATCAAGTTTGACTGAATCTGAAGGCCCCACATCTGCATCTGAACTCCTGGCACGATCATCTCGATCCCCAAGCTATCCAAATCTTCTAACAAGTAACGATCCATCGTCAAACACATAGCTACCGGATACCTACTCAAGGCATCGACAACCACGTTGACCTTTCCTGGATGATACTGCAGTAAAATATCGAAGTCCTTCATCAACTCCAACCATCTGTGTTGCCTCATGTTGAGCTCTTTCTGTATAAACACATACTTCAAGCTCTTGTGGTCTGTGACGATCTCCACACGCTCTTCGTATAGATAGTGCTTCCACAACTTAAGAGCAAAGATAACTGCCACCAACTCCAAATCATGGGTAGGGTAGTTCTTCTTATACGGACGAAATTGTCTGGATGCATAGGCAATCACATTCCCATGCTACTGCAAGACACAACCCAAACCCTTCCCTGAGGCGTCGCTGTAAATAGTGAACCCACCTGATCCTGATGGCAATATCAAAATCGGGGTTGTCGTTAGTCGCTTCTTCAACTTATCGAAAGCAAACTGACACTCCTCTGACCTGATAAACTCTGTGTCCTTTCGGGTTAGCCTAGTCAATGGCTCTGCAATCCGACAGAAATCCTGAATAAACCTCCTGTAGTATCCTGCCAATCCCAGAAAGCTCATGATCTCTACAACTGAACTCGGTGTTGTCCATGCCTCAACTGCTCTGATCTTCTTTGGGTTGACGGAGATCCCATCTTCGGTCACAATATGACCTAGGAAATCAACTTGATCCAAGAAGAACTCACACTTCGAGAGCTTGCCGTAAAGCTGCTCCTTCCTGAGAGTCTCCAGAACCATTCTCAAATGATCCTCACGCTCCTCTGGGGTCTTCGTATACAACAAGATGTCGTCGATGAACACCACTATGAACTTGTCCAAGTACTGGTGGAACACCTTGTTCATCAAGTTCATGAACACCGCCAGGGCGTTAGTTAACCCAAACGGCATCACCATGAACTCAAACTGGCCATACCGTATCCTGAAAGCTATCTTCGAAATATCCTCATTCTTTACCTTCACCTGATGATAACCTGACCTCAGATCAATTTTGGAGAAAACCTTCGCTCTGCTCAACTGATCGAACAAATCATCGATCCTCGACAGCGAGTACTTATTCTTGATCGTAAGGTTATTGAGTGCCCTGTAGTCGATACAGATCCGTACCAACCCATTCTTCTTCGGTACAAAGAGTACTGGCACACCCTATGGTGAACAACTCGATCGGATGAAGCCTTTGTCCTGCAACTCATCCACCTGCTTCTTCAACTCCACAATCTCACTGTTGTTTACTCTATAGACATTCTGAGATATCGGCTCTGCATTAGGCACCAAGTCTATAGAGAACTCTACATCTCTGTCCGGAGGTAACCCTGGCAACTCCTCCGAAAATACATCCATAAACTCAGCTATCAATGGATGTGGCACGCTCTGCTCCTCTGCTGAAACCCCGCAGAAAACTCTGCTGCTCTGCTCTATCTCCCGCCTGGTGAACTCAAACTCTGGCTCTCCGGGCACTCTGAAAAGAACTCTACCACCTCAGCAATCTATACTGGCATGGTGCCTGCTAAACCAATCCATACTGAGTATAATATCGTAGTTCGGTAATGGCATTACGAGCAGACTCGTATCCAATTCTCGGCCTCCCAAAACTACTCTTCGATCCTTACAAACACCACAGACGAGGATAATACCACCCCCAGTCGTGATCTTGCAAGTCCTAGGCAATTGTTCAGAAGAAAGTTGGTGTCTAATAGCAAATGATACAGACACGAAGCTATGAGAAGCACCCGAATCAAATAATACGAATGCAGAAAAAGAGTCGATAAGAACAGAACCTGCTATAAGATCTCCTACTTGCTCGAACTCCTCAGCTGCTATGGCGAAAGCTCGCCCCTGCTGACCTCCTCTGACCTGCTGCTGGTGCTGAATGAACTTCTACTGCTGGGTCGACAATGGTCCTTTCTGCTGTACTAGCGGAGCCTTGGCTCCTGCTCCCTGAGCTGTACGTCCCGCAGCCATGGGACAATCCCTCAATTGATGCTCTGCTGCATCATAAAGTAGACACTTGCCGAGCCTCTTCCTGTAGTCATTCCACACATGCCCTGACTTCTTGTAGATTGTGCAACTGATAGCCTGCTACTATCTCGGTGCCTGCTGAAACTTCTTCTGCTGAAATAGCTTTTGCTGATGCTGCTGTTGCTGCTGATAATGAGGCCTTTTGGCCGGGCCCCCACTTCTACTGGCTCCATGTGAATCTCGACCTCTCTTTGTCTTCAGTTCCAGGTCATCTTCTGCTGCCATAGCTTCCATCAAAATCTCCCCAAATGTAGCATTTTTGTTGCTCTTGGTCAAGGACTTGACTTCCTTAACCAAACCCTTCCTGAACCTTATAGCCTTCGCTGTCTCGCTAAGGCCCTCCACAAATCTGTCCAGGCGGCAGAACTCTCTGGCGTACTCCTCTACTGTCTTGTTCCCCTGAACCAGGTTCTTGAACTGCGTCTCCAAAGCGCCAAGTGCTGTATCGGGGAAGAACTTCTCCTTGAAAAGCTTCTTGAAGGCCTCCCAAGTTTGCCCTGTAGTACCAACCCTGGGGTCGGTCTGGTACCAAGTGCGGGCAAGGTCCTATATCTGACTGCCCGTAGCTTGCACCTAGAGCCTAGCTTGTATCTCCGTGAGACGAAAGATCTTCTCTATATGCTCGATCCAGTCGTTGGCATATAGGATACCCTCGGTACCCTTGAAGTCTCGCAGCCGCATCTTCTGGAAGTCCTGAATGCCTGGAATCCTCGGCTGGTACAGCTGGATCTGCCCTTCCTGTGGTTGGGCAGCCACCTTCTCTACTGCTACCATTGCTAACTGATGGGCATTGTCAATGCCCTGCCTCATATCCTCCGTCTGGCGTCGCTGAGTCTCCATCATCTACTGCATAAAGGCGAATAACTGTGCCACATCAACTGTCCCCTGGGGCGGTGGTGGTAGTATCCCCTGAACTCCTGGGGTAGTCCTCGGAACCGGTGGAGGAGCACCCCTAAAAGTTGCAGACGGGCCCACCAGAGCTGCAACAAGAGGTACTCTGGTCCTTAGGTCCTGCTGAGTCAGACGAGAAGTGGCAGACCTCTCAGCGGTATCCCTAAGGCCAGAGCGTTGCGATCTTGTCTCCACTATCCTGAAGACAAATCAAACAAGGAATCAATTACTGAAAAAGAAGCAATATAATCAAAGGAGGACAGTTTGTTTTCAAAAGAAGACAATTAACAGCAAGAATTAGATAAGAGTTTTCCTAATGTGATTGAGTACCTTAACTTATATCATATATCCTACTGCAGGCTGTAGTGATACTCTAGTTTGAGCATCATTACGAAATTGCACTAGTTGCGACTGAAAGACCTACATGGGCTACCACTAAAAATGCATCACAACCCGCACCCGGTATAAGGGCACGAGACGTGGGTACGTCCAGCCTACGCCGTAGTATCGACGGTAGAACATTATCCTAGGTCCAACAACTAACACAATCTAGAATATGCTCCAATTGGAGAATGATATATATATGGTACAACTCAATCGCAATAACTAAGATGGAATAGAAGAAAGATAATCACAACAGAGAGTCACAATATGAAGTCTCCTGTCATATGTCGCGAGCATCCACTATCGAGAATCCACGTACTCTTAGTTGAGGAGGGAAGGTCCACCTACATCAAGAGTAGATGTGACCTTTGGTACCCAAGTTCTTGAGGGTCCTGAAAAATTAGTTTTCGGCAATCATGCATATATGTTTCTATCTACTAATCGCCTAACTCTACATTATGGTGAAATATGTCCATGTAGTCCATAATAAGTACAAATAGCATTCCTATTTATGTTAGGAGCATGTTGATGATGTCTATATGTAGAGTGGTGTGGAGTAGCATGGTGATGATGTCTATATGTAGAGTGATGTGGAGTGTGATGATGATGTCTATATGTAGCATGGTAAGAGTGGTGTGGAACATGATGATGTTTATATCCATAAGCAGTATGATGGTGATTTTGTTTATGTGTAACATAGTGATGATTGTATCTATGTGTAGCATGGTGATTCTGTATCATATGAGAATTATTTCTACGTGCATGTGGTTTGTGTGCTTTATAAAAGTGGGTGTACATATAAGCATGATTTTGTGCTGCAGGTGGATGACGTGGTTGACTAGAATGAGTAGTGTCATGCTTTGTGTGTGTCTCATGTGATTGGGTTTGAGGTTGAGCAACCTGTTTTCCCAATCTAGTCTCTAATTTCTTAGAGACAGCCTGCAGTTCATTAATTTTAGTATTCAAACCATAAATCTTAGTGATAGAGATCTTGTGTCTATTCTTTTCTTCAGCGATCTCAGTATTGAGTGCTGTGATCTCTTGTGTTTGCTTTTCTATACGTGCTTCGGTATCATGTAGGCTTAATTTAAGCTTAGACACCTCATTTGTGACTTCCGTGGGTGAAGTGTCTCTACTATTATCAAGCAATGAAGAGAGTCTTTGAATCTCGACTTCATAACTTTTGATCTTTTCCTTGGCGTGTTTATATTTACCAATGACTTTCTTGTGGTCATTGAGTAAATCATTGAATGCATCGCCAAGTTCATCAAATGTGAAATCATCGAGAGTTTCGCTAGTTACCTTGTCGGATGTAGCCATTAGGCAAACATTGGCGGTATCTTGAGGAGAGTCATTTTCTTCCTCGGAGTCACTAGCTTCGTTTTCATGCCAAATGCTTGTGTTGGCATATTTCTTTGAGGAAGCTTTCTTGTATGGTTTCTCATATCGGTTGCTCTTCTTTGTGAATGGACAGTCTTTTAGGACGTGTCCAGTCTTCTTGCAACCGTAGCATGTTGGCTCTTCTTCGTCATCTTCTTGTGGTTCCTTTTTTCTTCGATTGAAGCGAAGGAATTTCTTGAAGTTGCGGACAAGGAGAGCTTGATCTTCACCTTCCGAGTTGTCGTCATCCGTCTCTTCAGGATCAGCCCTTCGTCGGTGAGCTTTAAGGGCAATCTCCTTTGCCTTAGGAGCAGGCTCTTCGAAGTCTTTGAGGTCAAGCTCATGAGTCATCAGCTTTTCCATCAAAGTCTCCATGGATATAGTCGTGAGATCATTTCCTTCTATGATGGCTGTCACCTTAGGGTTCCAAATTTTTGGTAGCCCCCTAAGTATCTTGCGGATCTTCTCATGATTTGTATATTGTTTGCCGAGAGAAGACAAGGGGTTGATGATGTCGAGGAATCTTGTAATCATTTGTGTGATCGTCTCATTTGGCTTCATCTTGAAAGCCTCATATTCTTGAGTGAGACGACTTATTTTTGACTCCTTCACTTGAGTGGTTCCTTCATACGTCACTTCTAGAAGTCTCCATACTTCGTGAGAAGTGGTGCATGTTGAGACCCTGTTGAACTTATTCCTGTCTATAGCACAGAATAAAGCATTAATAGCTCTTGTGTCTAGACTCGCCTGTTTCTTCTCCTCGTCAGAATATTTGTTATGGGTTTTCTCAACGAGATCACCATTGACAACTATCCTGGCGGGCTTTTGTAACCATCGATGACAATGGTCCACAGGTCGAAGTCTAGCGACTTGAGATAAAAACTCTTCCTTGTTTTCCATTAGGTGTAGTTAGTTCCATCAAATAGGGAAGGCCTATGAGTGGACTGTCCTTTACCGTGATTGAAAATCATGGATTGTGTGGTTGCCATGGATCAGCTCTAGGATGTTAGTCCTTGTTGAGAGAACAGAGCTTTGATACCAATTGAAGAACCAATAGACAACTCTAGAGGGAGGTGAATAGAGTTTATGACAATAATGTCCAATTAAAAAATTAAACTCTTTTACCAACAGAAAATAATCAGAGTAAATGCGAAAATAGTAAAGCGCAAGAAAGCATACGCAAACACAGCCGATTTTAACCTGGTTTCCCTCGTGGAGGACTAGTCCAGGCCTGAGAACTCTAGCTCAGGATTAAATCCACTATTTGTGAAATAGTAGTTACACCCCGTGCCTTTTCTTCAGAAGAGCACGTCAACTTCTTACAGAGATCGCAGTGGCGATGCTTGGAATTTTCCAAACGATTTCTTGAACTCTTGCACAAACTCCTAACTAAAAAGTACTGAGCACTTTGAGGCTTAGGGAGCTTGTGGCTAGTAGATGAGAAGGGTATGGCTTGTATAAGGCTTTAGAAAGAAGAGAAGAGAAGATTGGATGAATGAAAATGAAAGAATTCATGGCCTATTTATAGGATAATATACAGGCAGAATTCGGCCAGAATTCTGGTTGGAACATTTAAAAATTTGGCCATTGGACAACTTGCATCCAGCCAACCCTAAAAATTAGGGTCCTGGAATTTAGGAGGCAGAGTTCGGCCCGAACTCTGTCTCCAGAGCACAGAATAGGTCCAATGGGCCAATGGGCTATTTGAATGTTTGGTGGGGCTTTTGGTTTGAGGTATAGGTATAGTCTAAGTCTCAAAATGTTCAGCACAGCTCAGTTTACATAAGTCTAGACTCAAATAAAGTGTAAAATATAGACTCAAACTATGAAGCATTGCAGGTGCAAGCTGTCGTCTGGCTTGTACCGAATTCAGTCTTCATGTGTCGTATTGAAATATTACAAGTATCATGTTGTCAATTGTATCAATATATGGTTGACTGTGGTTTTGTGTCAATAATAGTGTATCTATAGAGATCTAGCAAGCTATCTAAATTCAATAATTCTTTATCTAAATTGTATGGCCTATCAGACAACCTTAACTACCCAATGGTCAATTTAATAAGGGACCCTTATCCTAGTTATCCTTCTAAATTATTTCAATCCTAATTGTGAATGAGCATTTCCTAGTCGCAGGCTCGTAGTAGTACGACTGACATAGGTACTACCATGAGTTTGCAATCTTTTACGAAAATTGAGTTGCGTGGGCCACCAGAAAAACTTGTCACGACCCACACCAGCTTTTTCGGATACGAGACGTGTCCAAGCCAGCCTACATCGCAGAGTCGACGGTAGAATGCTGTCACGGGCAAGATGTTCAAAATCACAAAATAATATTTACTGCTCATTCACATTTCTAAGTTTATTACAACAATTGTAACTTTTATAATAAAAGAAAATACAAAGTTCTCACAATTAATGAAAATGATATAACTGCTATCTATTTCTTGGTTTCTGTCTGCAAGTACACCCGTATCTCCCAAATCTAAGTGAAGCCACAGCTAACCTAAAAAATATTGGTTTTTAGTCAGGAATGGAACGAGTACAATCTCACAACAGAATCAATAAATGACGAAATCCATAAATCTGTAATAATACTAAGATACATGATTAGGGATAAACATAAAATCATGGTAGGAATCATGCGAGTAAAAGCAAGAAGACATGGTACACAAGACAAGTTATGACAAGAAACTGTAATGCAGCTAGACTATATCTAACAAGTGATTTGAAATACACTTTCGACATGTAAACGGCTAAGCGATAAATCCGGCACCCCGCACGTGAATTGTGCGACTGCTATCAGGCAAGAATAGACATTTTGGGGATATTTTTGGATATGTTTACTTGTCTACTAATGTACTTCCCCGTCCGGCTAGTACCCATGGATTAAAACAGGTCACGAACACGAAAATATATTGGTCACAAACAACATGCAAGAATCCATAACTACTATCTTGTGTGACAAACGTGTCAAGAATCAACATGATATCAATGTAAAATAATATTAAATACAAGAAGTATAGAGATAATCAATTACGAAAACTATTAGAGATGTACTCGCCTGAGGTCATGTGGTGGTGAAACCGATAATACTATACCACTCAGTGAGCCACAACAGTCAAAACATGCAAAAGTCTCTGAATGCTGAAATAAATATTACCAATATTTTTAGAATAGTCAAATTAGATCGCATTGCTTGTCCTTAAGTCAAATTCTGGACATAGGGGCAAAACGATATTTTTGGGTCAAAACGGTGTCCGCCGTTGGACCCGCTTTGCACCGAAAAGCGTGCCAGAGTCAATGGTCTCTAAAGTCATCAAACTATATGTCAACAGGTCCAGTTTTCCAATACGAACCCAACTGTATGTCCAAAGTTGGATTCCGGCGGGCCGTACACAAAATTGCCCGTTGAGTCGGATCGTCGGGCCCACAAAACGGCAATCCGGTCAACTGTCTCAGAATCGGACCAAACTTAGCATACATGACCAAAAAATGATACGGT
>JANAVB010024600.1:7545231-7600231 GCA_029216955.1 Iris pallida | reverse complement strand
GTAGGCTGCATCCGCATATAGAGTGGAGTGATACGTTTAGAGACCACAACAAGCTCCATCTGGCATGAAAAATACTCTATAATTATAGTAAACAGATAGGGGGAAAGCGGATGTCCTTCACTACCAAAATAAGTCATATTGGCGACGACATTAGTGACGACAGTTAAAAATGTTGCTATTTTTGTTGTATTTAGCGGCGAATACAGATGACATCGCTAAATTTCACTTTCAGCGACAGTTAGTGACATGTTATATGGTTTGGAAAGGAAATGTCGTGGTGTAGTCGGAGAACGTCGTTGTTTTGTTTTAGTCAGTGACGTCCAGCAACTCATCCACTAGAATGTCGCCAATATTTTAGTGGACAACGACGTTTAGCGACGTCTCTTTCGGACGTCACTAAATTATTTCATATAGGGTTTGTTAGCCGATCAAATTTTCATTATTTCTCCCTAAACTTTTCATTCTCCCGCTCTCCCTAAAATTTCTCTCCCCTCCCCCTCTCATCTCCGGCGACCCCCTCCCCCGAGCGACCCCCTCCCTCCGACGACCACCCTCCCTACGGACGCTGCTCCAGTCCTCCACCGTCGACATCCTCGTCGCCGCTGGTCCAATCCCCTCTGCCGCTGCTCCAGCCCCGACGACCCCGATCCGACTCTGACCAAGACAGGTTACCCCTAACCCTATCTTCCTTTTCCTGATACGACACAGACATACTGACACAGACATACAGACACACACGTGCTGACACAGACACACACATACGCTGACACAGACATGACACACACACACACTTACACGGACACACAGACATAACACACACACACACACACACACACTGACACGACATGCAGACACACTTTGACACACACACGACACAGACACACATACTGACACACAACACACACACACACACGCTGACACGACATAACCCTATCTCTCTTATATATAGGTATATATATGGAAGATATGTATATTGTATCTTATATATGTACATGTGAATACTTATTTAGGTATATATAGAGGTATATCTAGCTAGGTTCACAACAAGTGCATGTTGTACTACAAAGATGGCAAGGATGAAGACGCGTGCAGATTTTATGGTGCTGATCGCTACAAGGCAAAAAGTTCAAGTACGACTTCTGGTGCAAGGAAGCCGACCGATTCGTTGTACTACTTGCCTTTGACATCGCGATTGCAAAGGTTGTTTATGGTGAAGGAGACTGCCGAGAACATGAGTTGGCACAGGCGAGAACAGATTGATAGAGTTTTAGATTATCCATCCGATGGAGAAGCATGGAAGCACTTTGATCGAGAGCATCCAAATTTTGCTTCTGATCCGTGTAATGTAAGATTGGGATTATCCTTTGAAGGTTTTACCCCGTTCGGACTTTCGGGTTTCAATATTCGTGTTGGCCATTGATTGTCACTCCGTACAACCTACCGCTATGGATGTGTATAAAGACTCCTTACATGTTCCTAACGGTTATCATTCCGGGTCCGAACAATCCGAAAAAGAATATCAATGTGTACTTACAGCCATTGATAGATGAATTGAATCAGCTGTGGGAAGTAGGCGCCAACATGTATAATATTTCCAGAAAGCAGAACTTTCAGATGAGGCCCACACTGATGTGGAATGGAATGTTATATGGATGGAGCACTCATGGCCATTTCTCATGTCCGTATTGCATGGACCGCACGAAAGTTTTCCGTTTGAAACACGGAGGAAAACCGTGCTTCTTCGATTATCGTCGACAGTTTCTGCCGAAGGACCATCAGTTCCAGAGGAACGAAAATGCTTTTCATGTCGGCGTTGTGGAGAAGGCCAATCCACCGCCAAGGTGGACCGGAGACGATATGGAAGGAGGTCAAGGATTTTCCAAGTGCTATCGAAGAGCCTACAAAGGGATACAAGTGTGATGAATTTGGTCGCACTCATAATTGGACGAAAAGAAGTATATTCTGGGTCCTGCCATATTGGAGCACCAATCTGATCAGACATAACCATGATGTCATGTATATCAAAAAAAATGTGTTTGATAACATAATTAATACTGTGATAGACGTAAAGGGAAAGACGAAAGACAATCCCAAAGCCAGGTTGGACTTGGAAGATATATGCAGACATCCTGTGTTACATTTGATAAAGGAAGACAATGGGAAGTATAAGCAGCCTAAGGCAATTTTCTCACTAGAAGGGGAGGATAAAGGGAGACTTTGTAGGTGGATTCAGGGCCTAAAATTTTCTGATGGGTACATGCTGAATTTAAGAAGATGTGTCGACCAGAAGGAGAACAAACTGACGGGTATTAAGAGCTACAACTATCACGTATTTATGGTGAGGTTAATTCCGATCGCATTTTGGAAATTATTACCGTCGGTCGTTTGAGATCCGTTGACAGAGCTGAGCATATTCTTCAGAGATCTTAATTCTACTAAGTTGCTTGTCGATCGTCTAGAAAAGCAAGAAAAGGACATTGTGGTACTGCAAGCTTGAGAGGGTGTTCCCTCCTGGGTTCTTTGACTCCATGGAGCATTTGCCAATTCATCTTTCCTACGAGGCACGTTTTCACTACACCATAATAGGCGATTACCCACGGTTATTACCGTGACAATTATTTTCCGTCACGGTAATAACCGTTACTAGTAGGGCGTGGTTATTATTTGGTCACGGTAATAACCGTTACAAATATTTGTTTTGGTAACGGTTATAACCGTTACAAATAGTTGTTTTGGTCACGGTTATAACCGTGAGGAAATGTTGGTTATGGTAACGGTTATAACCGTTAGAGAAGTCTATTTTTGTGACGGTTATAACCGTGATCAATATTCCATTTGTCACAGTTATTAATGTGGCAGCTAGTTTGTTTTGTCACAGTTTTTACTGTGACTACATTATTTTTTTCGTTACTATTCTCCACTAATTGTCACAGTTATAACCATTACAATTGGACTTTAAATATAAAAAAAACTACATTCAACTTGTAACTAAACAATAAACAATATATCCAATTTCATAATATTGTACTTTCATAATAATTCAACCATTCCAAACCAATAACTAAACCACAAAATTTTCAATAACAATTACGAGCAAGTAACTAAACCACATAATTTGCAATAACAATCCAACCATTCCAAACTAGAAACAAAACCACATAATTTCAAATAACAATTCAACCATTCAAATTAGTAATTAAACCACATAATATTTGAAAAATAAGCAACTAAACCACAGGATGTTCAATAACATCCATACATTAATATTTTAGTAAGGAAACATTCCATTGTTGGTTTCAATGACAACAAAACAAGGCTCTAGATGCATGAAGCAAACCACAAAACATTTCAAACTCTTGTGTTTTTGGATAATCAAGACGAGGCTCTCTTGAGAAAGAATGAAAGTGCTTGCATCCATGCTAAAACTGTACATATTCCTGCATGTAAGAGTAAAAGAAGTATCAAATTAAAAAGCGTGCAAACTAGTAAAAGAAGTTTCAGGAAAAACATACATGTGAGCACATGTTCTTTGCACATATGACAAACTTCAATGAAGAACACATGCAGAAGTTTTGGGCATTGATTGATATAGACATGAGAGCACATGTTCAGTCATTTCCAAATGTCTTCACCAATGTATATGGGGTCTCAGATTGCAGGGAATTTAGAGACACCCCAAAATTTTACCTACTATTACAATTGCAGTACCAATATAATCCAATATAATCCAAATGTCTTCACCAATGTACAGCTTGATCCATGAGATTATGAAAAATAACAAATTTTGCCTACGAATATAATCCATGATACAGGTCGTCTTAATGTCTTCACCAATGTACAGTTTGATCTATAATTTTACCTACTATTACAATAAATAACAAATTCCTTAACATATAATCCATAACAATTTTGCCTACCATAAATTTTGCCTACCAATAAATTCCTTAACAATATTCCATAACAATTTTGCCTACCAATAAATTTTGCCTACCAATATAATCCATGAAAAATAACAAATGTCTTCACAGCTCTCAATAATAAATTTATGTTTGTAGAAAAATAATGTTTTAAAAAATTAAAAAAAAACAAACAAACAAGTAACCTACAAATGGAGCAACTAATTATACTAATGCCTAAAGTCTAATCTGGTTTGGTGGATATCGGGAATAAGATTTTGTTTAACTAATCTATTGTTACACAAGATTCACAGATTCTGGTTTCCGAATCGTTACACTATTTAATGCATGAAATATATATATAAATGTGCTCATCAATACCATGGTCACTTTTCTTTTCATATTGATTCAAACATAGAAAAGTGTCCAAGTTGTTTTTAGGACTAAATGTATATTCTATCAAACTAGTGAGGAGCAAGGTGCAGACTATAAGACCTTTCGGCCGCACTTTATGGGGCCTCTTTACATTTATCCCATTTCTCTTGGGTTAGGTCGCAAAGATGAAAAAAAATAATAATAAGTAAAGAAAAAAACCAAATAGAATTGCATAGGTATTCATATACTACTATATAATCTTAATACTGAACACAGGCACATCACAAGTATGATCCTGGAACATAGCTCTGGTGCAGAGACACAGTTATCCACAATGTGGCAACTCTGTCCATAATGCCAAGGGGATACCAAAATTTGACCAAAATTTTGTTGACAACATGACGTGTATTGATCATGTGTAAGACCACCCTATTAATGTTACCAACACATAGAGTGTCTGATTTTGGTGTCCCCCTACTAATGCCCTTTATGATGTGCACTGGATGGCCACACCTGCTCTCAATATAGACATGTAGATAGTACAGCAATTAGGGAAAGATCGGTAGGCAATATAATAATCCATGAAAAATAACAAATGCCTACCAATTTTGCCTACCAATAAATTTTGCCTACCAATATAATTTTGAGAGCTGTGGACAAGCAATGTAGTTTGCATTGCCAGGGCTACTAAGCCTTTAAACTATTTTACTACTAAGCCTTGCCATGCCTGCAGCCTTTAAACTACTAAGCAACTGAAATTGTGTTAATGAAGTTGATCTTCTAGTTATTGGTGTCCCCCTACTAATGCCCTTTATGGTGTGTTAAGAAGTCTGCAAATAAAATATCTTGATGCTCCAGATGAAAGAGTTAACTTGGTTAAGCATCTTTAATATAATATACATTAGTCTTCTAGTTATTTGCTATTGTCCTTAATGAACTCAGTATCTCAGCCTCTGTTGTGCTATCCAACGCACTAGTAGCTTCATCACACAATCTAAAACCAGAAAACAATTTTGGAGCTGCTTAGCACAAGAGTTTGCTTCAAGTAAATATCATAGGACTTCTAGATTCATCATGAGAATAAACCTTTTTCTGTACATAGCTTCCAAACAGTTATCCAAAATCAAACTATATAGATAGGGAATAAAACTACATTCCTGATCAGGAAGTCACACAGCATTATAGTTAAAACAGAGATTTTGCTTCCATCTGATGGTTTAGCTTAATCATGCAGTTTGCTTTTTTGGGTTCTTCCTCTTGTTATTCAAAAGTTGGGCAGTCTCGAACAGTTATTCATCTGTCTCTCCTTAATACAGTTTGAGATTATAAGTTGATGTTAAGTTGATCCAAACTAAGAAACCTTCCAGGTGCATCAACATTTTGGCCTGAATAATTCAAAGACATGCTTAAACTAAGACAAGAAATTATAAATGAAGACAAAAGAATGAAAACTAAATTCAAAAAAACTATAAGCCAATATATGCTTAAATAATCAACATTTCTGATGTTAATTTTGGTAATTATCAATTATATCCTATTGGTACCAGTGTCATATAAATTAATTATTACTCAGTAGAAGCAACAAGCATGCAGGTCAGATTATGAGGTATTATCGTGCTCTAAGAAACTTGGTAGAAATCGGAATCAGTTAGACCACCATTCTTGCTTTATTGTTTAACTAAGGTTTACAAATGGGGCATATGTATCGATATTAGACCATATCTCTCAGTATCTGTATCACTTTTTTCAGATTCAAGTATCTGAGTATTGGTTGGGACTGACAAAAAAATTGCATTAGTGTGGAATTTCTATTAAAATATAAATAACAAAGATTAAAGTAAAAAAAGAAAGTCAAAAGAAACTCGTACAGTATAGCATAAGGAATTGTCAATCCCGTGTTAGGAGGGTGTGAGTGAGAGCAAGAGAAGAATTGGTAGTGTTAGTGTAAATGGGTGCCTTCGAGTAATGTAATTACAGTGGTATGCCAAGGAAGGGGATTGTCAGCAGTGTACACAGGTTAGTAAGAGTATCAGAGAATTGTTCATGTGTGGGAGAGCTTGGCAACAGTTAGCATAGCATGGGGGTTCCTTGTAGAGCAGAGAATGCATCAGTGCACAAGATTTGAGGGTTCTATTAGATTACACCAGAGGCTAATCCCTGTTAGTCTAGGTTCATGGCAAGCTATATGTGACTAGGTAACAGGGAAAGGTTAAGGAAAATTTAGTATCAGGAAAAGGTACTAGGTTGTGTCTGTACAGAGTATAGGCAGGGGACAGATGTTGCCACATGGGGATTTCTGTTTTCTTGTATAGGTGTATGAAAGAGTGGGAGTAGTTAGGATATGGAAATATTGTGTCAAATGTTGAGCAACTAACATATTACATGTCAAAATAATAAGGTTGGCTGAAATTAGAATATTGGTAAATGCAAGATGCCAAATAGCCAGAAGAAAGGGGTTGTGCTAGTTCTAATTTTGGAACCATTAAATAGTAATAAGTGCCTAAAATATATTTTCTCATCAAATTTAGTGTACCTCCAAAAGTACACCACCAACCTTCCTCCGAAGCGCTCCATACTGCATAAAGGAAGCTCAAGATCAATATAATCACATAAACACTTTACTATCAACACATACTTATCGTTTGTATATATATACCTGTTGTCACAAATACCTGAGCCATTTGGCTCCCCAGACAAGAAAACCTCCATCAGCTATTTCACAAAGAAAAGATATTCCATCTTGTGGACCATCATAAACTGTTGCTTTTGGCTTTATCACCTCGGACACATAAACGATTTTCTCATCATCTTGCACTTTTCTTCCATGACAGGTAGTGTGAGATGCTATAAATCCCTTGGCTACATCCTCTCGTTCTTGTCCAAGTAAAATAACATTTTGTTTTCCTCCATGAGCCGGTCCATCATTGTTATCTTGGACAACATGACCATTATTTTTGTTACCATGGACAACAGGACTATTATTGTTGTTACTAGGGACACGACCGACGGATTTCCTGTAGTTTTACTGATATGTACGGAGTTAGACGCCCCTTCTGTCTCGGGCGTTCCAGAAGCAAAAGTTGGATTTTGGGGCTGATGTGTAGCGTCGCCACGAGTGAGCAATTCCCGTAATATAACCTCAACAATATCCAACCTTTGGAGAACCTCTGGGTTGGTATTTTTGCTGGCTATTGCCTTTGCTGCTTGTCTCATTTTTACTTGCTTCACCGAGGATGTGGAGCTAACTGCACGACAACGACTCTTTTTATCGACTCCAAAAACTTCAGCAATAGGGTCAGTCTCAAGGTCTTCTAGGCTTGACACACCATCATGACCACTCGCACTTGCAGCTTCTTTTTGCCTCTTTTCTGCTGCTTCTAATTCATTCTATGATTTGACATGTTATAAGAAAAATATGAGTTTAAGGATGCTAAAAAGATTTGAAAAGCTGATATAAAAAACTGATATTTAAAACTGATATTTAAGAAAAATATGAATAAACTACTTCCGGTGGCACATTTCCAGAACATATATGAAACCTCATTTTATACAAATAGAACCTCATTTTGTACTTACATATTTCTCCAATGCGCATGGAAGCACATTTCCAGTAGCCTTACTTTTGTGGGCTCTCTTCCACGCTTCTGACCGTGTAACACCCTCCGCGGGATGTTCTTTCTCCTACAAGTACAAGTAGGAATTAAAAACAGTACTTCCAAGAGCATGAAAAATAACAATATCAATCTTTTTTGGAGTAAAATTATAGTATAATACACACCAATTCTTCGTATACTCTTTTATAACTTTTCCTTCCAAGAGCATGGGAGATTTTACATTGGGCCTTGTTTTCAGCATTCATCTTGCGTTGCTCAATCTTCTTTGGAGTGTACTCATTCTCGATAAACTTCTCCCACTAGATTTTATCAATATCATCAGGACATTGAGCTAGTGCTAGAGGTTTCGGTAAGTATATGCCTTCTTTGTTCTTGATTGTGGCTCGTAGGTGATACTTCATTGTCCTTAAAATTGTAGAAATTTTACTTCCAATAGTGGTCGAGCAAGGATGGGATCAATATTGAATTCAAACTCCGTCTGCCACAACAACAATAAAGCATATAAGGCATCCTTTAAGTAGCTGAAATAATTACATAAAATGCTCAAAATATATGTAAAGAAGTAAAACAAAAGAGTGATTTACCATCAACGAATTCCAAAGAGCGTCAGTGTACACCTTATCCACATTCCTCCAGTCATCATAACCAATTGGGATGTGAGCTCGAATATATTTTCCACATCTACTACTCCATTTTGTTTCGTCTTTACCTCTAATTACACCATTTGCTTCAATATGGAGCAAGTATCTTTTGTCTTTTGATGGAGGGGGGGCTTGTGTTCCACTAGGATTGGATGACATTCTGCACTCATCAACACATTAGAGCAATAACAATATCAAAATGAAGAGGTAGCATACAAGGAGAGTAACAATACTACAGGTAGTATGATGCATAAGAGGAGGCTCATTGACTCAGAATATCAAACAAGCATTTATAGGTTGTGAGTTGGGATTGGCTTCGGATAAAAAGAGCTAGCACTTATCTTATTAGAATAAGCGCATTGCAGATGACCAATTAAAGATATTTAATGCAAGGAGTATTCTCAGAGAATATACCTGCTGATATTATGAGTGCTTGTGCAGTATGATTAAGATTTGCCTTAGCCCAAGGAATGGTGCGACAGCCGACCAACTGAAAAATTAACAGAAAAGGCAAATAAGAACTCTTATAACATATATAAGAATTTTTCCTTTCTACCTCCATTTCCAACCAAGAATAGACTTAATTGCTAATTCCTCGTATATGCTGGCACTTAGTTTCTAAAATCTAAATAACTAGTGCTAAAACCTTGTGCAGAGTGCACCATTAGGACGTATTTACAATTCTAAATGTCTATTAGTGAAAAGTAATGTTTCTAGTAACTCTTTAAAGAATAAGAGGAAGGAAACATAAAGCACACCGTTGGCACTGCAGCAACAACAGCTGCAATTGAAGCTGTCTTGAATCCTTCTGTCACTGCATCTGTAAAGCAAAATACCCATAAATGGGGGGAAATGAAAGGAAAAAAGACTCAAATGACCACGAGAAGTTTAAGAAGCATAACAGGAACTAATATTAGAGCACATCCAAATCCATTCAGATAGTCAAAATACTAGGATGGTTATGCACAAAACATAATGGATTATCAGAGTTCTAAGAATCAAGCATAATTGAAACATAAATAGCAAAACGTAGAAGAGCTTAAATCTATTAAATTAAAATAGTAATTGGATGCGAAAATAGTAATTGGTTCAGAACACCCAAAACTGATAGGTAAGCATTTTTGAATTCAGGAAAGAGTATAAGAAAACAGCATAGCGCCTAAAAGAGAATAGAACTCGAAGAATATTAGAAGTGAGGTCTTGACTGCACTTGTAAATACAGGTCTTAGCAATAAACCATGAATTTCTTTCATAAAACTGTTTGAGAATAAATAAAAAGGTAAAAGTCTTCTTCCTGGATATACAATGAGTGAACTGATTGGATTGAAGTAAAATAAAAAATCATTAATCTCCTGATTCTTTTGTTAATTGATCAGACATTATGGTCAGGGTTGCGACCATATTACTACCCTACAAGATAAAAAGTTAAATCAGTTAACATGATTAAGAAATAAGAAATGAACTGCCACAAACTTCTCATATTGAAGTTAGAAATAACCTAATTTACCTGTTCAGTTTGTTCTTTCACGTTGTTAGAGATGAACTTTCCTGTCTGAAACTGCCACAAATTTTGTTGTCGGCTATCTGAACCCTTTTCTACCTTTCAGCTTCATTGAGGGTCATATCCAATGTAATGTCAGCAATATCAACGTGATGTATACTGCAAGAAATACAAAAGAAGTACCTATAAAGATCTGCTTCTTCATAACACAGGAATCTGGATTTATAATCCTCAGAGACATTGATTTAATCTTTACTTACAGGGTGTCGTTTTGGAGATAATGTCACAGTCACTGCAAGAGGAATTAAGTTAAAGATTCAGGATTATACAACAATAATCCTGAATTATGGTCATGTATCATGGAAAAGTAAACAAATTACAACTCAGAAATCTCATGATAGCAAATGTTTAGTTCAGCACGAAGAGCATTATCGCCAAAAGGACTAACATCTTGCTAGTAAAGAAGGATATGTTTTTGCTAAGGTTACTACACATGCATGGTTGCAGGCAAAGTCTCATGTGACCATAGTATGGAATATGCAGCTCAAAATAAGCTCAATAATACAACACTACAACAGAAATGTGGCTCATCAATTACAAGATACACAAGGATCAACAGAAATGTGACTTATAAGATGGTGATCAGAAGGAATGTTATCATGTTCGAAAGATGATCACGAACTGAATAACTCTTTGACCATGTAACATAGCATTTCTTCATCTTCCTGTCTTGTCAAAATTTATCATATCCATGTAGAAGGAAGTGTGAGGACATAGTAATTGAGGAGGTTTTCAAATTTATCATATCCATTCGACCGGACATCTTTATTGTCGTCTTCAGTCAAGAACTAGTTCTTTTGTTGCATGATAACCATTAGAACAGGAAAAAAAAACGAGAAGTTCCTGATCTGCCTATATTCATTTGCACTACCTCTAAGCGAGGAAAAAATAACAGACACCAAAAAGAAGAAAATATATTTTATGTTTCTCGTTCCTCCATTTCTTGTTTTGCCAAAAAGTAAGCTTAATTGCAAACAGAGTTTGCTTTCAACAATCAGGTAACAGAGAATCCAATGGTTGGGTGAATAAAAATATATTCTACAGACTGAGAATAACATAAAAATGCCAAAAGATGTTCCCTAAAATAACTGCTGCTTTACTGACATTTCATTCATCATCTTTGTATGGATATTCCTCAGGAACCTGCTTAACTCATAGGCGTCACAAACATGTTACTGCTACATTAATGTCACAAACATGTTACTGCTACTAGTATCACACCCTCTCTTCTCAGTTTGTAGTACAAATGTACTATAATGTACTACAGATGTACTATAATGTACTACAAATGATTCCCTTCCAGGTTGCAAGTAAAACAGTTTAATATGGTACATGAACAATAAGAGAGTAATATAGATATAACTCAGTCAGTTGTACAATAAAGTCTGGAAACAAAAGTCAATTAATGCCAAAAATAGCAACAAACTTGTATTATATTCATTTTTTCCCAATGCATTTTAATAGTGGAGCCAAATGAGGTTGTTCCATAATACAGGATTGGAAATTTTCTGGTATATTCAGCCCATCAACCTTATCAGTCATTCGCTTTGGAGAACGAAGAACAACCGACCAATCAGGATTTTGAATGTCTGTTACATAAAAAACCTGACTTGCTTCAAATGCAAGAATTGCTGGCACATCATACTCTCCATCAGTGCTCTTCAACTTTTTTAAATTCACCATCAACAAGTTAGAGTTTGGGCATAACTTACAACCATTAGTCTTATCTCCAACATTCACCCAATCACAATAAAATACAACATGGTGAAAGTCGTAATAATCAACCTCTATTATCTCTTTGATGATCCCATACCAAGTAGTATCATCATCCTTAAGGTTTTGGTCTTTTGAACTTGCCCTGAATGTGGTGATTGCATCCATGCAAACGCCGCTATCTTGTGTTGCAACCTTGTCGTCGTAACTCAGGGGAGAAAAGATGTAGCCATTGACCCTGTACTTAATATATGCTTTGGCTTGCCGACTTGGTCCACTAATGTATCGCCAGAACTCTCCATCCATACATTGTTCTTCAATTAACTAGTAAAGCAATAAAGTAATCGCAATTAACTAGCACCACATCAAGTAAATGAGACATATATTACAATTTAAATACACACCTTTTTGTGCAACCAATCAATGAATTTGGATTGTATCACTACTTCGGCCTCTTTAGTGTTACCACGGGACGTAGTTTCCAAAGTCGAACGATAAAAACTGAAAATCATTTAAACTGAATAAAATATAAATAGAAAAGATTTTTTTTAAAAATTCTTTATTCCAAAGACGAGTGATACCTGTAGTACCCTGCTAGTTTTGGTATTTCCAATCTAAAAACTATCCATCTTCGAATTTGTCTCTATTGTACCCCGATTAACTTAATCATTTTACCCTCTATAATAGAGCGCTCATACACATCATCACCATTTTCAACTAGATAAGATGCGTGAGTTGAACTATGATTACCATCACGTGGATTTGGCATGTACTCCATGGCATATCTAACTGACTCTGAAATTAGATACGCCTCGGCAATCGACCCTTTAACATAACGCTTGTTACTAGGAATGTCTTTGCACTCCTTCATAGACCTTATCAAATAGAGCAATTAAACAAGTTAGTTTTCATATAAATCAATAACGTTACAACAAGATAATCATCTCACCTTTCAAATGGATACATCCAAATATATCTCGTAGGTCCACAAAGTAGAGCTTGGTCAGCAAGATGCACCATTAGGTGGATACTGATGTCAAAAAAGTGAGGAGGAAAATAATGCTCCAACACACATAATGCCTCAGCGATCATATCTTTTGCAGCTTGGACATGCTTACGATCTAGGATCTTTGAGCACAATATATTGAAGTATAGACATACTTGCATAATGGCTCTTTTAAGGTCACGATTATTTGGAAATGCATATTGAAGCATGACTGGCAACAAATATTGTATGATGATGTGGTAGTCATGTGACTTCTTTATATGCAAACTGAGTGGTTGAAGACTAACAAGATTGCTCAAGTTAGATGCAAATCCTGATGGAAGCTTTAAGCCTTTTAAGACTAGGCAAAGTTGCTGCTTTTGAGCATTGTCCAATGCGTAACCCGAATCTCATTGCCCTTTTTTATCAAAAAGCAAATTTAGTAAATGTTCAGCAACATTCTTCTCAATGTGCATCAAATCAATACAATGTCGTACTTTATGAGATTGCCAATATTCCAAAGAAAAAAGAATAGACTTTTTATACCACGCTGGTCTTTCTTCATTGACATCATAATTGCCATCATCATCATCATCACCACCGCCAACACCCTCAAATGCCATTCGCTTCTTGCCCAAACCTTTCACTAATTTACCTGGTATATAGTTGATGCGGTCAAGCCTTTGCAGAAGGGCCATTCCATTCAAACGTGACGGAGGTTGTCTGTCCTCTCCAGTCTTATACCATCCACGTTTGACTGATCTGAATGGATGATCATCCTTCAAAAATCTTCTATACTTTGTGTACACGTTCTTCCCGCCAATCCTCTCAGACTCCGTCTCAGTAGCACAAATAGGACATGCTTTGTAACCATGTGTTACACAACCTGATAAATTCCTAAATACTGGAAAATCATGGATCCTCCATAACAACATTGCTCTCAAAGTGAAAGTATGTCGTCTGTCCATGTCAAATGCAGACACTCCTTCCCAAAGTTGTTTCATCTCATCTACAAGGGGTTGCAAGAAAACATCAATATCTTGACTTGGTGCTTTGGGCCCAGGAATTAATAAGCACATCATCTGGAACTGTGATTTCATGCATAATGAAGGCGGCAAATTGTATGGAATAACATAAACAGGCCAACAACTGTAATTAACAGATAGAACACCATGTGGATTGAATCCATCGGTTGCTATACCAAGCCAAACGTTTCGTCCCTCATCAGCAAACTCCGGCCACCTGCATTTAAGTGTTCTCCATTCTGCTGAATCACAAGGATGTCGCATTAAGTCCCATGAAGGCTCTACTTCCTTATGCCATTGCATTTTTTAGCAATCCATGGTATTGTGTACAATCTCTTCAATCTTGGAATCAAAGGAAAGTGCCTCAAAACTTTTTTCGGTTCTTTTGATTCCTTCCTAACCTTTTCGGGCTTCGTTTTTTCTTTAACTTTAAATCGAGGCGTCTGGCATTGAGGGCACGAAGTTGCATCTGTATACTCCTTCCAATACAACATGCAATTATTTTCGCATGCATGGATGCACTTTGCCTTCATTCCTAAATCTCTCATCATTTGCTTCATTATGGGATACTTGTGAGGGAGTGTGTTCTCCTTAGGAAGCTATTCAGTCAAACACTTCAACAATTCTGTCACACTATTTCCCGACCAATTGTACTTCTTCTTTAAGTTATGCAACTCTACAATTACAGATAGAGTTGTGTGTCCATCTTCACAACCAGGATATAATTTCTCGCTTGCAATTCTCTTATATTCATAATACTTGTCGACATGGTCAAGACCATAAGCAAAAGAAGTTTCGGCACTGTATCTGCTTGAGAATTATTCGCACCACCACCTTCACCAACAGGAGCCTCATTGTGTACACCATAAGCATCATCAACCAGGATCTCCAACGCATTCCCGTCATATCGATGCCCTGTATCTTCAATTAGAACTTGATTATGGGTATGATCCTCTTCAACAAATTGTTGTTTAGGACCTACTGTCATATCCATGCCCGGCTTTTCCCCATGAAGAAACCAAACATCATATGTCGGAAGCATACCATTAATGATCAAATGCCTTCTAACTTCTTCAAAAGAAGCTCTTTTTGCATGTTTGCATATTTTACAGGGGCAACTACATGTTGTAAGTCCGGGGAGTGAGTGCTTCATTGCAAATTCCATAAAAAATTGAACCCCCTCTTTGTACTCAGACTTATTTCTATGTGGAATTTTTATCCACCCTTTTGGAATCGCTCTTGACATGATAGCAAAAAATTATATCCTCTCTCAAACAATCAACCTAACAAACGAAAAAGATGAATATTAGTAAGATTTTATATCATTTTGAAAACGGTTTAATCGTACAATTGAAAATCTAAAATATAATGGCTTGATATATAAAAATATATACACACCAATCAACAAGGATGGACTAACACTCACAAAAGGTAGTATAGTTGCCAAAAATTTATAGTTTTCACCTCTTCTATAAATATAGGGAAAATACACACCTTGCACCAGAAATTTTGACTGAATTCTCACAAAGCTAGCGAAAACAACAAACCCGCTATGCGAGAGCCAACCAAGATCCAAAGTACATATATGTGGTGACTTCCTCATCCATACAAATTTTCAATCTCTGTTACAATAACAATACAAGATTGATACCACTATGTTTAAATTTAGTTTCAGATTCAACCCTCACAAATCTCAAGTACGATGATAAAAAGATAACGACGAGATTGCTCACCACAGTATTCAACGATGGACAATCTTTTTGAATATAAGATGAACAGATTCCTCATATTTTTGAAGAAAGTTTTTTGAATATATAAATATAGGTATATCAAGATAACCACAAATTATTTTCATTAAATATATATCCTAACACATTCTACAAGATATGTAAATTTTTTTTTTGTCATCCAAATTTAGATAATTGTTGGGCTGAACAAAACATAGACTCCCAGGTATGTATCTAATATTTTCTTAAATATATTTAGTCATCCTATTGAATTGATGTGCAATTAATATCATCGTAATAATATAAATATATAATTTTCTCAAAAAATAATAATATAAATATATAACCCTTAATCGACAAACATGCTATCTAAGTAACCCAGGTTCTAACTCTTTTCCGCTCTGTTTAAGTGAACTTTAGACAGATTATAAGTTGTGTTAATCCATGCTTTCAATCCATAAGATGTGCCTTAAACCTGGAGTGATGTACCAGAATTATATTATACATAAATAATCATCAACCCTT
Source organism: Iris pallida (assembly GCA_029216955.1). Taxonomy (NCBI): domain Eukaryota; kingdom Viridiplantae; phylum Streptophyta; class Magnoliopsida; order Asparagales; family Iridaceae; genus Iris; species Iris pallida. Next base: position 7,584,169 of record JANAVB010024600.1, on the reverse strand, counting down.
ATTACAACTCTAGAGTTCTAATACATTTACGTTGAGGTTCGATATGCATGGATGCATTGTGTCTAATAACTCTCTTGTTATGTACGATGACATCCCACCCTTAATGGTTACTGTTTCCTATTTCATGTAGGATTTCTTGTTCCCTTACATAGATTTAAGCATGTCATATTACATCGCTCTAAATAAAAAATAATTAATCAAGATGCTTCAAAATATTAATAACTGATATATAATTACATAAAACTAATACTTGAAATGACAGTTTACAAACTCAACACATCTTTAGAGTCTAATACTACATAGATTACATTTTTATTTGTATTTATTATTATTTTTTTACATATTGATCAGGGCAATTTGGTTGCTAATGCATCGACATTCCCCTCTGGGATAAAGGCTCTTGCGGACTATGTGCACGATAAAGGGCTAAAGCTTGGAATTTATGGTGATGCTGGGTATTAGCTACTTTCCTTGTGTTCTATCAAAAGAAGAGTTTATTCATAATATATATTTAAAATTATCTAGACTAAATTACTAAATATTCCACTAACTATAAATGTGATAATTGACAAGATGGTTCATGTGAGGATTGATCACATCTAAAGATACCATGTAATTTGTTGGATTTGTAAAGATTTATTTTGTTTTTCTTCAATTCTAATCAAACAGTATCAATTGCTAACATCGCAAACTATGAGTTGCTTTCCAATTTTCGAATTACCTAGCAAAAGTTCTGAAAGATAACAATATAACATCAATTTCTACATACTTTATTTATTTGAACACAAAAATATTATATTTAGTCTCACTTGCACACACAATAGTTTACCATTTTGCTTCATGAACTTCTTTTCATTTGTAGATAGCTAACTTTGGTGACCTTGGGCTTAAATCACAGGATATTAACTTGCAGCAAAAGAATGCTTAAAAAAAATTGATACTGTTTGAATCGATGCAAAGACCTATGCCTCATGGGTATGTCTCGTGGACATGAAGAACAAGATGCAAAGACCTATGCCTCGTGGGTATGTCAACTGTTTGGATCGATGCTTAAAAAAATTGTTTGATAGTACATCGTAAATTTTAAAATAACATACAATAAAAAAACCAAAAATCAACAAAATCCAAAAAATCAGAGAGGGAGAGAGAGAGAGAGTATGAGGGAAGTACCTTCGTTTCTTCGACTGGAAACCCGAAACCCTAAGAAAAACCAAAACCCTAAGAAAATCAAAACCCTAATAGAACCAAAATCTTGAGAGATCGTGAGAGAGAATGAGAGGCGCACCTTTTTTCCTTTTGGAGAGAAGGAGAAGTGTTACTGGCTTCGTTGCTTCTCCGTAATCGAAGAGAATGAGAGATCGTGAGAGAGAATGAGCCGGCGGTCACAGGTCAGAGAGGGGAAGGGGGGAAACCATCCAGAGTGCGGGAAATATTGGGGGCACTTTTTTCCTTTTGGAAGCCAGTAACACTTTTCTCTTGGCACATGTTATGCATGTGACCAAAACAGTAAATTTGTAACAGTTTTTATTGTTACAAATAATATAAAACTTATAAAAATTATAGAATCAGAATTGTAGTAACGATTTTTGCTAATAGTAACGGTTATAGCTGTTATCAGATTGTAACGTTAATAACCGTTACTATTTGGAAAAAAATGTGTTACAAATTGCATATTATGGTGTTGTGTTTGGTGGGCCCGTCGGTTATCGGTGGATGTACCCGTTTGAGCGGCATTTGAACCACCTAAAGAAAAATATGAAAAACAAGGCTCGGGTCGAGGGTTCTATTTGTGAATCCTATTGTCTCAAGGAGATTACAAACTTCTGTTCGATGTATTTCAAGCCACATATTGCTATTAATAGAACAAGAGCTCCGAGAAACGACGATGGATATCTTGAATCTAATGATGTAATACTGAAAGTCTTCAATGCTTTAGGAAAGCCTTCGGAGAAAATAAAGAAAATATATTTGAATGACGAGGAACTAAGGGCTACTCAGTTATATATATTACTCAACTACGACGAGGATGAAGTAGAGAAGCTTAAGGAGTAAGTAACTAATACGTCCACATTTACGTCATGTATGCATGTAATAGTATCCAATATTATTATTACACTAATTGGTCGATGTTTTATTATTTTCAGCACATTTAATGATGAGGTGAGGTCGAGTAGACAATACATGACGGATGAAGAACTGGAACAGGAAATGAGATGTTATTTTCCTTCACGGTTGAGTGCATATGTAAGATCAGCAATTAGTTTTCGTATATGCACTTTGCACAGTAATTAACGGTATGCTGAATTTAATTTCTTATCTTGTGGTATTTAGGTCGATCGTCCGGACGCAACACTAGAGAATGAGTCTATTAGAACTCTAGCCAAGGGGCCTATTTATTCTGTCAAAATTTGGCCAAACTATTGTTTGAATGGATTTAGGTTCAAGTCAATAAATGCTCCGATCAGAGAGAACTTTCCGGATCTTGATTCGACCAAAAATAGTTGTTTATGTATCAAATCTACAAACTACAAAGATGTCGATTCGGATAACAATTTTGAGGCGTCATACGGGAGATTATGGAGTTGACATATAACTATGGCATAGAGCCAACTAAGATCATGTTGTCCAGGTGTGATTGGTTCGATCTGATCTAAGATCAAGGTTGGAAAATTGACAAGCATGGTCTTGTGGATATTAACTACCGACGTCGATATCAAGGATACGAACCATTTGTCCTAGCAAGTCAGGCTCAATTAGTTTACTTCACTACTTATCCTAGACGGAAAACAACTAGGTTGGGCTGGTGGGCATTATGTAAGACTAAAGCCAGAAATACCTACGATGTTGACAAAATAGCTTATCAGGAGGACGGGCTACCTATCGTAACAAATACAGTTGATGTGGACACAACGGAAGTTCCACATTACACGTCTAATGTATAGAAGATGTAGAAGTATCCAAAAAGAAAAATGAATTAAATGAAAGCGAAGATGAGTTGGAAGAGAAAGATGAGGACGCGGAGGACAAAGAAGATAAATTTTCATAAGATTATTGAAAAAAATAAAATATAAAATATGTTTAACCACTAATTAGTCTCCATGCAACAATAAATCTTCCACATTACATGTCTAATATTGTCATTTTGTTTAATCCTTAATTAATCTCTATGTTTCCATCAATCTTACCAGATGGCACCCATGACCCGAGCACGTCGCTTGAGAGAGACAAATATGGCTGCTGAGGAGGTAATGGTACCTTCTGCAGCTGAGGAGGTAGTGGTACCTAAAGCAGAGATGAAGGTCAAGGGAGAACTTTCTTCTACTATTAAGGAGGAAGTGATTCCTAAAGCCGAGATAGTTGTGAAGGAGGAGGTGGCACCAGAAGGCAATTGTACCGGGAGTTCCAGTCATCCAACTCCTATGGATATTGATCTTGCTAGCATGGATCCTACTTATGCGCAGTGGCTGAGAAGGGAGATCTCTCTGCGCCGGCGTAGAGAGCTCCCAATATGATATGACTTTTGACCGAATTTGTTTTCGGTATAATTATTTCTGTGTTATACTTGGATGTTTTTACAACTCTTGATGTTTCTTATTTTCTAAACATGGTTATTATCTAGACTTGAATGTTTCTGGATAATATTATCTAGACTTGGATATTATCTAGAAATTCAACGGAGAGTTGCCCCGGGTCTATTTTTATAAACTGTGACATGTTAAATGCATGGTTATTATCTTGTAGATATATATTTTATTAGGTATGGCAGGACGCAGAGGATTGTACCTTCGTGCTAGTAGAGGAGCATCTCGTGCCGGTAGAGGTTCCACTGGTGGACGGAGTGGTACTCCATTAGTGGATGATGGTTCCGGACCCTCGTCTCATAGTACTCCAGTGTACCAACCACTCAGATCTTCGAGTGGATCGACAACATGTGGCAGTACTCCTGGGATAGACAGTTCTAGGCTAGATCCTAGCCCGTCCAGCATTTCTGCTACGGACGATACTATAGAGACTGAGTAGCGGGTGGAGGAGGTCGCACCTACGCCAACACCATATGATCTGAGCGATCCCCCATGTGCCCCTCCAAATGAGACGAGGATGGAGATTTGGTCCGACGGACCTACAAAGTAAGTCATTTAGTTAACATTTATTTATACTTATTTCTATATATTCATGAATTTAATTATCATTGTGTAGATATCGTCCCCCGTCAGTTCAGAGGGCATTGGGGCAATTTTTGATGTCCAACTACAGGGGCCCTTGGATCAACTACTCGGATGCCTCAGACGAGAGGAAGGCATTCTGGTTTACCCACTTCAAAGTAACTAAAGTATATTGCTTTTAGTATAAATCATCTTTTATGCATATTATGTAACTAACTAATTTAATTCTTGTAGAAAATATATTTTTATCCACCACACCGGGCTGAGATGATCGAGAAGCAATTTTCTGCTGTTGCCGCCAAGTTGATCCGGGATACGATCGACGACCAGAAGGCTCGAGACCGCTCCAGAAAATCGATCCAAAGTTGGATCACGCTTGAGCAGTGGACTGCGATGAAGGCTAGATTCGACGCTCCTAGGTACAATGAACGGTGGGAGAAGGCGAAGGCGGCTAGGACGAGGGCAGGGAAGTGGTGTGGTGGCTCGATTCCCATGACGGAACATTTCCGTCGCCTGGTATGTGTTTTACTACAATATATTATTTTAATGAAAGTTGGAATAAAATGTTTAATTTTAATGACAAACAAATTATTATAACAGATAAAGAGGGGTGAGGACGCCAATATGGTGATCTTCTTCCTGGCCACCCATCGAAAGGACGGAAAGCTCATCGATGATTGGGCCACGCAGAGCTACGTAAGTATTACTTTACGTGTCACTAAATTTAGTATAACTTAAGAAATATGTAATATATATTCATAGACGTGGAACAACTAGGTTGGTAGTAAATATTATGCTTATCGAGATGCACACTTTTCTAGGATGAGTATCTTAGGCTAAAGCATGGGATTACTAATGCATCTGCGGAGTAAGAGGTTGGTACTTCCTCGCAGCCCCCACTGGCTCAGCCATTGGACGAGCCCTGAATGACCGCCATTGGTGGTCTTCAGAGAGGTACGTACTACGGTACGGGATCCTACGGCGCCTTTATGGCAATACAGTTATCCAGGGCACCCTCTGCCAGTGTGCATTTCCTACAGCCCTCACAAGAGTCGGTCTGAGTGGAGTCGTCAGCTTACTAAGCTATGTGACGAACTGTTTCGGAGGATTGCGGAGCAGCCCCAGTCTCAGCCGCAGACGGACGATGCGGCGCTCACCGCACAATTTGATATGCTCGAGCACACCATTAGGGAGATGGGCGAGAGGACGGATCGTGCCGTTTAGGCAATACAGGAGAAGGCAGATCTTGTCGTTCAGGCATTACAGGGGTCGCAGGTGGCCATAGGCGATCAGGTTTCGAGGCTGGCGGCTGTTATGGATTCTACAAACTCTAGACTGCTAGCCATAGAGCAGACACTTCCTGGTCGTGCATCGTCATCCACACCTAGGCCTCGTTTGGTTCACAGATTTAAGGAACCAAGAAAGAAAAGTTGTTCCTTTCCTTTGTTTGGTAGCCACAAACTTGGAAATCAATTTCCTGACAAGAAGAAAAATTGGTGGGAATATAGTTCCACTCAAGACCCATGGGATTGATTTTCTCTCCTCCTTTCCCAACATTTATTACAAAAGTGATGACAAACGTAACCATGTGTCATTGCTTATTTACCATTAATGTTATTTTTTATAATATTATTTTTATTTTAAAAGGTAAGGATATTATTGGAACATTGTTATATTTTGCTTTCCTTTCCCAGGTAGTTTCCTTATTTTACCAAACAACGGAAAGAAAATATGATAGAAATCCAACTTTCCCATTCCCATAGAAAATACAAGGGAATTCATTTCCTTTTCGTGAACCAAACGAGGCCCTACTGTATCGGTTCCACCGCCTCCTCTTCCTTCTACTGATGAGTCGTCACCTGTGATCCTGACCCCAGAGCAGTATAGGTTCATGGTGTCCCAGATGCGGGGACTGCCTCCTCCTCCTCCCGACCAGACGTAGTCCTCTATTGGACTTATTTTTATTTATAGTGTTGCTGACCCATTGTTGGGTCTTTATGTATTTATTTTATACATTTAGTGACAGTTTGTGTTATGTTGAACATTATCGGACGAACTCTTTTTATAGCCGTTTGGTAGTGGATTTGTATCCACCGACTATTTCCTATCTTTATGATCATTGGATTCTATTTATTTGATTATTGGTAGTGCATTTTTATCATTTGTCTCTATATTGGTTTACCGGTGTTGAGTGTTCTACCGAAGGGGTCGACGAACCCAGAAAATTCTATGAAGGATTGCTCCGAGCCTATTTTTTGCAAACTGTCATTTAAAATGCAGGTACAATGCTATAAAAAAAGCAATCAGAATCCTGTTTTTTAATATATTTTTTTAGAAGTTGGCGACGTTTATTGACGATTAGCAACGCCAGGTTACGTCGCTAACATGTATCCGTATGTTTCTAACCTGAAATCAGTACGTCATTGGATGTCGCTATCCGTCGCTAACCTGTATCGGACATGTCAACATACATGTATCAGAACGTCACAAAAATGTCGCTATGTACGTATCAGTACGTCGCTAGCATGTGTCGGAAAGCGTCGCTGAATGTCGCAATACGTCGCAAAAGAAACTGACGTGGCAAACCAAATTTGGTAGAGTAAATGTCACTAAACGTTGCTGAGTACGTCGCTACATGTTGTACAGTCAGCAACAATCAGCAACGACAAGCAACGTCGCTAATTAGCAACGTGATGTCGGCAAACGTCGCTAGCCAAAGAAAAATCTAACGACGTAAGGAGTCGCAAAAATACGTCGCTATAGCGATGAATAGCGACGAAGTTCTTGTTAGCGACCACGTATTATGCGACGTAGTCTTTTCGTCGCTAATTTTATCGCTAATTAGAATTAGCGACATTTTTTTGCGGTTTAGCGACGTCCTTTGGCGTCGCTAATATGACTTATTCTGGAAGTGCCTGTCTAATGCCCCTCGTGCTCTCGAAGAATCCGCATGGCTGTCCCTTTATGAGAATATAGAACGTAGGTGTGGCCACCCACCATTCTTCAAAGCCCATGTCCCGAAGCATTTGACACACAAACTCTCTGTTTACCATATCGTAGGCTTTCCAAAGATCAAGTTTTATACACCCTTTGCGTCTGCCTCCCTTGTTGAACTGCCTTACTAATTCATGTGCAACCAGGTAGTTCTTTGCAATAGATTGGCCTTTGATGAACACGGATTGATTATCCGAGATTAAACTCTGCATTAATTCCCGCATCCTGTTGCAGATTACAAGAGTAATAATTTTATAAGGAAAATTGTAACAGGATATTGGTCAAAAGTCTGCTAATTCTATGGCACCCTCCTTAATGGGAATGAGCGATAGGAATGTGTGATTCAACTCCCTCACAAGTCGTCCACTATTGAAGAACTCATGTACTACTTGCAACACTTGATACTGCAATTCTCCCCAGTGTCGCTTGTAGAATGCAACATTGAATCCATCTGGACCCAGCGATTTATTAGGGTCTGCTCTATTTATGACCACTTCTATTTCCTCCATAGAGACTACTCATTTCAGTATTTGATTGCCTTCCACTGAAACTAGTCTTTTGCAAGTAATAACAGGGAAATGAGCCAAATAATCAGACTGATTGTATAAAGTTGCGAAGTACCTGACCGCTTCTTCCTCTATTTCTCGATCATCCGTAGTCGGAATTCCCCGCACATCCAGAATCGGGCCAAGAGAATTCCTATGTCTTCCCCCTATTTTCTTTGACACCAAGGCTATCGCATTAAAGTCACCACACATTACCATAGGTGTTTTGTCGGCGATGGTCGTAGCGACCTGTATCAGGTCCTTCCATAACTGAAACCATTGACGGTGATCATTATGGCCGTAAACTGCTCCAACTACAATACATAGACCCCCTTTGTTACTAAATTCCATCACAATTAGCTGATCCGATACGAACTTCAGTTGTCCTTTCCAGACACGCTCGTCCCACTGCATCCAGACACGAGCCACACCACATATCATAGAGTTGTGTACATATTTCCAATGTGGTAAGGTTTGACTCTCCAGTCTACTATTCGATTTGATTTTGCTTTCCAGTATCGAAAACAATCGTACATTTGTTGTTTCTGATAACATTCGTAATCTCACTCCATCGCCCAATCGAGTTACACCCTCGGACGTTCCATGTGAGAATAGACATGGATGATTACTGTGTGGAATTGTCCATAGAATTCCTCCTACTCCCCTCTGGACAATTAGGTAGAGTAGTTGCTGGATCCAAACATCCACCAATGGTAGCAGACGGATTCAACCACTTAGCCGCTTCCTTCATGGGCTTCTGCCACTCTGGGTTAGTATATGTCAAATTGTTTGACATATCTAAATCTTCCATGTCTTTCGCTATGCTGCTACTCTTATGGTGCCTTGTCTCTGCTAATTTGGTCGTCTTTCTAGTATTTTCTGACACTTCATTAGCTTCCAACTCTTCATCTATTCCCATCTCTAGTATATTGACTTCTTCCTGTGTAACATGGCCTCGCCCTGGTCTTGAGCTCCCTACGAGTACCAAAGCTAGGCTTCCCGATGAGATTTGGGAGGACCCAGGCTCTGGTTCGTGTCTCTTCCCGAGTACTGAAGGATGATTGGCGTTATTTATGCTAGATATATCAGCTCTCTATGGTTCCTCTTCCATGAGCACATTTACGTTTGGGTCTTCTTGTATCTGAGTTTGCATAAGGCCTTCAGTTGCTCCCTTTTCCTTCGCGTTTTCTACTTTCTCTTCGTCCTTCCCTTCATTGCATTGGCTATTAGTATGTCCAAAGCACTTACACATTGAGCATGAGGCTGGTACCCACTCATAGTCGATTTCTTGATTAAACCAGTCTCCATTAGGTAACATAATGTCAATCTTCCTAGGCAAAGTTTTCTCGGCATCAATTTCAACAAAGATTCTAGCACAAGTAAGACGCTGCCTCCTCGCAGTGGGGAAATCCGTGCGTAACAAATTACCCACAATGCTCGCTAACTTCATTATAGATGGTATGCTCCACAGTTGGGGGGATAACCATGGCATCCGTATCCAAATAGGTACTTTAGTTAGTCTGTCCTTCTCAAAGCTCGTGTCGGGGAACCATCGCTTCGGTACTACCAACCTGCCATCGAAAGTCCACGGCCCACCTTCTAGTATCCGCTCAAGATCCTCTGCTAGTCCAAATTTAACAAAGAAAAAGCCGTTCTTTCGCAAGTAAAACTCCATGTCCCCTTTGGGTTTCCATACTCTATGTACAAAGGCACGGATCTGGCCGTAGAATGGTCGGTCCCCCATGACGTATAGAACCAAGGTATGCTTCCAGTATTCCTTCGTCTCTTGTATATCATCATCAGTAATTTCTACCACCTTGACACAATTAATGACGCTTGGTTCTATATATTGCAGATCTAGCTCCTCTTGAACGGTCGTTGGTTTGCAGATTTCTGCCCATGAGACAGGTCTTGCACTACTCCCCTCAACCCCTTGGCTTTTATGCTTTCGCCAAATCGGGTCTGCCGGCAGCTGCTATTTCTTCCGTATTTTCTCTGTTTCGATCGGCTGCTTCCCCGGAAGTCTCCTCCTAACCTCCTGGCCACGAGCAAGGCTCATTGACCCCCCTTCGTTTCGACATCTCTGTTGTATCCCCTTGGCGTTTGGATTCTCTGTCCATCCGCCTGATTGACGTCTGACCGGCGGCTTACATCTACGACGGCTTTCGACAGTTGTCCAGCCTCCCGTATCTTCTTGTACCGTTTCATTAGACTTGGATCCCTCCCCTAGACCCTCACCGCTTTGCTCACCCTTTGACGCCCTTCCGGCCAGGTTTCTTTTGCCGGAGCGACGGAACCCTAACCCTATATATATATATATATATATTTTATATATATATATATATATATATATATATATATATATATATATATTAAAAACCGACCACTTGGGCCGCATGCATCTCTCTTAACCACTAGGCTAGAGGTCATTTGCATTATATATATATATATATATAATGCATATATATTTCAGAAAGATGAAGACTTGGCGATTCCTCGTGTGCTCACTGGGCGACTAGGCTTCTGCCCTTCCGGCAGGGCCGCTCCGGCCACCTCCTGTGGCAGAGGTTCCTCATTTGGTAGCGAGGCATCTCTGGTAAGTTCTCTTCGTCTCCGGTGTTGCTCCCGTTGTGCGGAGTGGGGCTTCTTCTCCAGTCTGCTGCTCTGCTGGGGACTCTTTCGGTGAGCTGGATGGCAGGAGTTTCTTCATCCGGTGAACCACCACCGACCGCTGGGACCCCTCCCTTGCCTCACCCAACTTTGGTGCCTTGGTCCCCTTTCCAGCTAGCCATGGTCGGGCGGGGCGGCTCCCTCTCCAGATCTGACCTACAGTCGGTGCCTTTCCGGCAGGTGGATGCCATCCCCTTATCCGACGCGGCCGGTCTTCGCCCTCCGCCTGCTGGCTACCTCCCTTCGTCCACTGCTAGTGTCCCCTCTTCGATCCCAGTAACCTCAGTTTCCTGCCACCCACCTCCGCAGGTTTTGAATTCGAATTTGAATTCAAATCTCCCCCTCCCTCCCATCCTTCTGTTTGGCACAGGTCAAGCCGAGCCACCCAGGCCCGCGCAACCCCATCCTTCCCTCTATGGGTTCCCTGGTGGCGCATCCCAGCGTGGCGAGTCCCAACCTGCACAAGGCTCCTCGCACCATTGTGGGTCGTCCCAGTCTGCGCGATCTGCGCCACCCCCTACTTGAGCTGCCTTCTAGCGCGTACCCGCCTATGCAAGACTCGACTCCCCCCGCACCTCCCCGGCTAACCCCCCTGGTTTGGCCTATGGTGGGCACAGGGAGAGAGTATTCTAGCCGGCGCGCCCACTTTTGTGGCTGTCGTGCATGCTGCGTCTGGTGCCTCATTGTTGGCCCCAGCACTACCCTTCTCTAACCTATTAGTTGGCGCAGGGACCCAGGCTGCGCCTCTCTTCCACGGGGCTTCCCCTACCTCAGAGAATTCTATGGTGGCTTCCGTCAAAGTGCTTCGCTTGTCTTTCCATAACTCTCCTAGCTCCAACCCCCGTCCCATGCTCGACAAGGCGGCTCAAACTGCTCCGTCCTATGCTGATCTGGTTAGGCCTGACAAAAAATCTTTGAACTCCTCGATGATCCCAGACTTGCATCTTCCTGAACTTGAGTACTTATCATCGGACGCTCAAGGCATTAAGGTGCCTTTGTCCACTAAAGAAGTCTCCTCTCTGTCGGAGCTATTCCCTTTCACTTTTGTCCTAAAATTTTCCACTGGATGCCCGAAGCTCTCCCGTGTCCAAGAGGTTGTGGCCAGCTGGGGACTTGCCTCGGTTTACAGTTCGGCTTCGATGGATCCCTAACATATCCTTCTCCATCTCTCCTCTGAAATAGACCTCACGGCTGTCCGGATCAGGGGTACCAGCAAGATTGACTCACACATAATGAAAAACATCAAGTGGTCCCAAGATTTCAACACAATGGAAGATTCGCCAATCGTTCCCGTTTGGGTCACTTTCCCTAATCCACCGCTCATCTGTTTCATGCTTGCGGCGATGAAACGAATTGCCAACTCCTTTGGGACCTTTGTGGCCATGGCGGAGGAAACTCACAACTTAACTAAAGCCAATTATGCAAAAGTGTGCATGGAGCTCGATATTTTGAAGGAATTACCGAAATTCGTCCAAATCATCCTTGGAAACAAGGTACATACCCTGTTGGCCCATTCCATGGTCACACACGATTTTAATAATCGATATGAACTTAAGTCAATACATAAAATATACGAATTGTTGCTAATCATTTCAGGACTTGTGAAATCAATATCAACAAGCGTACTACTGCATCATCAAGCACGTAAATCATCAGTCTGAAGCTTACTTTCATTAGAATCTAGTCCGAGTCATTTTACAATTTATTATGTATTTTATCTTTATTGAGTCTAGGACATAAATTGTAAGATCGACTAGGTAATACTGGCTTAGGTTAATCTTTGTCCACTTTTCTATACAGCCTACTTATCCTTATTCCATCTACCAAAAAAAAGTTATTTTCTATTCTGCAATAATATTTTACAAATGTTTAACATTTTTTCTAGACAGAACTCAAACCGAGTTTGGCCCGAGTTCGGTCCGAACCATGTCCGAGTTCGGTCTGTTTAAATTTAAATATTTGTTGCCTCCAAATCTGCATGCAACGTTCCTATGCGAAATTTTTGCATCAAAACTCTGTCAAAACTCTGCCCGAATTCGGTCCTAGAAAACACCTATAAATAGAAGAGAATTTTTTATTCCAAATCACTCATTCATTCTTCATCTTCTCTTCTCTATTCAATAAGTGTTTTCACCCGATCAAAAGTTTTCATATCACACCTACACTCTTTTTTAGCCAAAATCCAGTAATATCTATTTCGATCTAGTGTCTTTTGGGTCTCAAGAGTTGTAAAGTGGTTGTTCAAAGTACAGAAATTATCTCTATTGTGGAGCCGATCGTGCGCTCGTCACCAAACACGGTGTTGTGAAGTTGGTCGTGCACTTGTTACCAAGCACGGTGTTGTAAGAGACTGCAAGCTCTCAATTAGCTTGTGCCTTAGTAGATTAACATCGAGCAAGAGTTCTCGAGACTGGATTAGTCCTCTCAGAGAGATACCAGTATACATCACTACAAGAAAAAACCCCTTTTACAACATTGCAAAAATGTTGTAAAAGGTCTATTACAATGTTTAATAGAAGATTGTTATATCCAGGGTTGTAAAAGGAGGATTATCTTCCACAATATCTGTTTGAATGTTGTAAAAATGTTGTAGAAGTTCTTCCAACAACAATTTATAAACATTGTTGAAATTTATAAAATTTGACAAAAAAGTTTCTACGACATTTGGCAAGTATTGTAAAAATACTTTTTAAAACATACTACAAGTGTTGTAAGTATAAGTTTAACAATATTTTGTAACTGTGGTAAAAATGATAGCTACCACGTTCAATAAGCATTGTACATAAATTTTCTACAACAGCATAGAAACATTGTAAAAAAAGTTCATACAACTTTTAACAAATGTTGTATATATTATTCAATCATGTTTGCCAAACGTTGTAATATACATTTGTATGTGGTAATTATAACATCAACAATGATTTACAAGTATTGTAAATAAACTTTACAATGTTTAGAAAAGTTGTAATAATGTTATCTTACAACTGTTTTGAAACGTTGTGATTATGTTTCCATTTAAAAAAAATACAATTTATAAATAAAAATATATTGATTACAATTATATTAATACAAATACAAATAAATTATATTATTCTAATTTTCACTCGGCTCATAAACAATCAGTTCGTACAATACAAAGTTAAGGTTGAACCAAATAATGAGCAAAAGGAACAAAATAACAATAACTCAAATGCAATATATAATATAAAAGCAACATTTTTAGAAGGCTAAAGAAATGTTCTCTATATCTATATACTTGTAAAACAACATAGATGACAGACAATAGGGGATACTTAATTAACTTGCAATTCAAACAGCCGATTTACTCAACACCTTTATAGATATAAAGTCAACCTTCTAACTGTAGTTTGATTTTGATTTGATTTTATAGGGGATACAATCAGAATATGATAAGGATCAGGAAATATTCCTAAACTAACATTTTTAAACACTCGTTTGCATGTTCAAAATGCTATTGCAAACAATCCTCAGAGCCTTGGAACAAGTCATGTATAGTTGGTACAACCAGTATGTGCCACAACAATTTTAGCAGGTCCTTCTCACCAAACTCTGGATCGATCGGACGCTCTCCCGTCACTAGCTGCAAAATAATAACCCTAAGTTGGATATGTCACTCTATTTTGTTACCCGAAGAGTGTATGCATACTCTATAACACACACAAAAACAAGTGAACATTACTGATTAAGCTTTAGATATCAAAGAAGAATGATTGATGGACCTAACCTGGGACAATGTATCCACAGGATCCAGCGATAACCGACATAGACTTCGGCCCTTGGTGCACATCGCCTTTGCAACCCCAAAACTGCCATCGACCCCACCTGGTTAGTGTTGCTTAGTGCCTTTAACATCCAGATGCAAATATACTTTACTTCTTATAAGTAGAGTTCCTAACTAATACCATATCAGGTTAATGAAAATTATTGATTGTAACATTTTCATTAAAAAAAACTTACTCTGTGAGAATTGGGTATGATTTCTTGCAGAGCTTTTAGTTTCTTTTTGATATCATCCCTCCTCTTATGTTCAGAAAACAACAAGAATACATACAATAGCATAAAAGTGAAATTGCACAGGAATACATTTTTGCTCACCCTTTCAGTCATATTTTGCATCTCGGTTGTTCGATTCTGTTGTCTATTACGTGGAGGACCACAATTCTCTCCATCCTTTTGAATACATACATAATCAAATCAGTAAACCTAGAACTTTCAACATAATGTAAATTGGACAAGACAAATAGTAGAAGTTTCTTGCAAGGTTCATGGAAAGGGAAAATTTTAAAGCAAAATCATTTTATACTCAAAAGCATACAATCAGTTCAGACTACTCATACTTTCACTAGGCTCAGACTTGCCAATTTTTTTCTTCCAACTAAACATATCTATTGAATGAAGAATCTATAGATCTCACATTTGGTATTTAAAACAAGTAGTCGGCTAATGGATTTGATATTATATCTACATTCATTATGATTAAAACACATGCTTTCAAGTTTTATAGATAAGCAACGAAAGACCCTAAAACAAGTTTGGGTTCAGATCTCGAACTTCCAGAGCTCGAAAATATATCTATAGAAACAATTAATGGAAATATCTAACTGATCCAAAAGTACAATCACCTACAAGTTCGAATTCTCTATGATACGAGTTATCTGGAATGAGCATAATAATTTCACTTGGTCCATCATCCCAATTTATTTGGAAATCATCAAGGAAGCGTGGACATCTAAACCCATGTCATGTCCATGTCAGAGTTTCCAAATCATGTGTTATATTTATGTCCATTCAACATAATTGGCCATCTATGAGGTGGGATCATAAAACCAAAACATATAAAATACTAATCAGAGGTATGGCTAGACTGAACCTGGTTACTTCCATTGCTTTCCTCGTCTCCAAAATAACCATATAAACATTTAAAAAAAAGTGTATAGTCGTTTTTAAAAAATCAGGATAGAACTATATTGTAACTATTAACTATACAGAAGGGTATAACTTCCACTAATTTTACAAAGAACTTGACCCTTAATAGAGAAGAATGGATTAAAAGGATTCATATAGCTGACACCAAATTTTTTGGAAAATAACTTTGTCGTTGTTGCATAATCATCCATATTCGAGAACAACTGATCATGGTAACTAGTCTAACAATCATTTATTATTAGACAAAAAAATATTTAAAAACCGATAATGCAGTCAAGTTTAATGAACCAAAGTAATATAAACAAGTTTATTTCATAGTCCATCAAATTGAATTATAGATAACACGTCAGTGTGATGTTTAAGACAAAATTCAAGTAAGTTTCATTATATGTTACTTACAGTTAACCTATTGAGAGTTTAATTAAGTAGCATGACCTTGTTCCTGACAAAATCATATGCACTTAAAAATCCACCATAAACCTGGCCGATTTAGCACAAAAGGAGTCAGATAAAGCATCATCTAATCTTTAGAAATAGTCACCCTACAAAACTTGCAGGTACTAGCAAAATAGTAAAGATGAAAAATTTACCCGAACTTCTTGCTTGAAGTCACCACCCAGTCTCTCAGGGTTTAACCTATACAATGAATAAGAGATGGATAATAAGGCTTGTTAAAATAATCAATTCTAAAGGACCCTCTTATATTTTTACCAAGACAAGAATTGCTTATTTGTAAGAAAAATAAAGTACGCGAGAAGTCTAAGCCAATGGAAGTGAGACAAGTACTTTTATGATTACTATGTCCTAGTTACTAAACAAACTATACTATCTTTTCTCTCTATCCCTTCTCACTTTTCCACATCCAAACACAAACTGATATGTTTGAAGAAATATGTAATCACAACAGGATATGGAATTAAGTGTTTGGATGAGGTGACGTAAAGTCGGGTACATCTATTTTGTCATGATATCTATTATAAAAAAATCATAGTGAAGGATATGCACATAAACTCATAACCAAACATACAAACATATGACCTGCTTCTTTATGTATCCCAAATACAATGTAGGACATATTACATGCCATTGGAATCAGTAGTAAAATAATATTGGTTTTAATAGAAAAGGACTTTCTTCAGTGCTAAAAGTTAATACATCTTCTGATACTAATTCAACCATGAATGTAAATGAAAGAGTCATACTTGTACATAGTTGTAGATATACAAGAAAAATTCACCAAACACAATTATTCAAACATGTATGCTGAAATCAGCAAGCTGAGATCAACACCTGGCAATATATTAAAAGAGAGGCTAAAAATAAGCATCATTAATGGAAGCCGACTGCATCTGAATTAAAGAATGAGGATACGATGAGTAAAAATCATCTGAGATGTTTAGAATGTGAAAGGAGACTAATTGATGCACCAATTAGAAGAGATAGGATCTTAGTTAAAGATTCTGCTACAACAATGGTTAGACATAAAACGCACTCGGACTGAGGTTGCAGAAAAGGCTATAGCATTCACATGTTACAGAGGAGATGGACCTTCACGGGGATTATTGGAATATGATGATTCTTCTAGCTGACCCAAAAAAAATGGAGCAAATATTGTTGTTGTTGATTATTACTCGAGCAGTACAATTATCTAAGTTAAAATGCATACATACCCTTGATGTTGATTCCTAATAGACCATTAGATGTTACCTATACTGCCTTCTTTCCTCTGATATGGTAACCAATCTTATCACATTTATTGGAATTGGAGTGAATCCCTACGCCAAAGCTCGCTGATAGCTACAAAATAAGAATACAAAAAAAATTTAGATACCCATAGTATATAAGAAGTTAACATATGGTGATATCTAATAGCATTATACAGATACCTCAGGGTAGAAACGCCTGATGACCAGAGAAAGATAACTTGGAGCACCAATTCTGCTATCTAGTTTACCATGAGCCTGTCATAAGGATATATTTTAACTTTTAATGTAACAAATAAGATAGGTACATATATTCTGCCACGAACAATTATTTTTTGATATCAAACTAGTCAATTCCATAGTAGATGTGATGTGAAGAGGGTCTTTGGAAATGCCAACCCAGTAACTTTTATTATGCATAGCATGAAATTCATAGTTCGAATGTTTATCAACATGGACGTTGAAACATACTTACAAAATGAATACTAAAGACTTATTGTGTACAAAGAAAAATAGGTATCGATGATGATTCAACCTATTAACCTTCAATATCAAAACTGAACAAAAAAATCAAGCTTGAGGTGGCCCTTCGGTAAAGAGAGAAAGAAAATGTAGAGGGCTAAAAAATTGAGCATGAGCTCATGGAATAGGGATAAAAGAAGTGATGTGGATAACAAACACCTAGATGATGGCAAGGAGAGTTTTTATCTTTGTTTGTCCTTCGAAGGTCTTATGTTTAAATCAAACTGAACTAATAAGGTGGTGTGCTGAAAACAACATGAAGTCAGAGAGGGCTAAGAGGCTGACAAGGGAGAAGGGTTGTATATGAGAGGGGAACACAAGGACGAAAGTCATTAGCGCCCTGGTCACCCTTTGTAACTCTAGTTCAACAGTGAAGGTTGTGAGACATGATCCAGAGCTATGATTAATGAATCTATATAAGGGGCCCAAGTATTACCCAAACTAATTGAGCGTTCGACTGGGCCAGAATAGGGCTGAGCAAATCTAGGATTCTAAATCAAACCTGAAATTGTTCAAGCAAAAAACTTGGCACTACGAAGTTCAATCCCCTTTCAGGTCAGGGTCACATCAAGCTTCTCCTCGTGCCAGCCCTCGGGCTTTTCGTTTTATACATTCTCATCCTTGGATACATAAATATATACATCTTACATGACAAACATACTAAACTAGAAGAATTTATAGGTTAGATATCAAGAATGTGAGTGGTAAGAAGGTAGCAAAGGGTATTAAGAATACAATTTTTATGACCACAACTTGAAACTTGTGAGTAATGTCGGTATAAAATTCTGAACAGTTACATTTATGAAAGTTTACATGTATGATATAAGTCATCTAACCCATTGCCAATAATGTAGTACTAAAAAGAAAATCATTTAATATATGTAGCATTTTTTTCATCAAAACCTAAATACTAAATCTATGATTTGTATATCAATGACCGTACAATAAGATATGACTACTATCATATCCTAGGATCTAAAATTTGTGTTTGACTCACAAAGTCAATCCTGGCCAACATGATAGGTAGCTTCGATCATCATGTTTAATACCTGTAACAGCTCATCCTCCGATAGTGGCACCACTTAGAGCACCTTCTCAACTATATAGACGTCATGGTAAATGATTTGCACATACAGAAAATTAGCTACTCTTGTAGAAGTTCCTAGGAAGAAAAATGCAACAGGTCAAAGTTTCAAAGAGATCTGGAACCTGCAGGAAATTGGTTGTTTGGGGTGCATGCAAGTCGCGTGAGTATCAAAAGTATCGAGATGAATACTTGGCAATTTGCAAAAGTTCGATCTCCAAACTACGAACAAGTTAATTTTTGCAGGTTTTTTGGGTTTAGATGAAAATCAATTTAACTACAAAATACACTCCACACCAAAGTTACCAAAATGCAAACCTGATAAAAAATTGTGAAAATCCATTTCATACACTCGTTTTTTGTGTAAAACTCCAATGTCACTTCTAAACCCCCAAGTGCTATATCTCTATTTTGACAATTTTCAAAGCCCAGTAATTTAGAACCTAAGATCAAACTAAATAACATCCTCTTCCAATCTAACTGTCAAGCAGGATGTTCAATTGGAAATTCACTTTCCGATTGAACCGAGTCTGAGTCTTCTCTTCCAATTTTGGTTAGCGAGATCAATCAAACACATTATTGTCGATCCATTATCTTCTCTATTTTCTTATAACAGATTAATTTTCCTATCTATTAATCAAAGACTACAACCAATAATATTTTATTAAACATCATATAATAGAAAGAAAACATGCGAGCGAGAAAGAGACGATGACCGACCGGTGTTGATCCAATCGCCGAAATGGGGAAACCACTTGGAGTCGACGGGGGTATTGGTGTCGACGAGGAGGCAGAGATGCTTGCACCGGTTGGAGAGGGATCGGAACGCGTAGTTGCGATTGCAGAGGAAGGTGAGCGCAAGAGTGGTTAAGATGGGTGGAAATGGTAGTGGAGGTGGATGGATGCGAGCAGAAAAGGGAAGGTGATGTTGGTGAAGGAAATGGAAGCACCGGTCAAAGAAGAAGGATGGAGGATGGTGGTGCTCCCCGAGGGAGGGGGAGTGAGGATGATTGGGGATGGGAAGCTGGGGCACATTTTTTTAGGTAACATTGTTATTAGGTTTTTTGGTGAAATAGTGGAGGGAAAGTTGAAATTTTGGTTGTTTGGTAGATAATATTCATTTTTGATGTCAGGTTATGATTGTTACCATAAATAAACTAAGTAAAATATGTAAAATATTATTTTTAGTAACAATTTTTTATTTCTATTTTTTTGAAATGTTCGACATAACGCGAGACTATGTGCACACTGTGTTGCATGTCATTTGGGTCCATTGTCCCCAATTTTCACACATACACACCGACACCTCCCATGCGGTTCGATCCCGAGACCGTCCGCCTAGCCAATGAGGTTATACCTCTTCTCGCTGACCACAAGAACTAGCTGAAAAAAATATTCTAACATAAAATTAATTTAAAACTTAAATATTTTTAAGTATCGTAACTGTATACGTAGTTGAAAAAAAATTAAAAACATAAAATTCACCTAACTACTTGACATATGTAAATCCTAAAATATTTTAAATTTAAATTACATTTAAACTAAATAAATGATATTATCTAACTATCATTTAAAATATTCTAACATAATTTAAATTTCTATTTTTATATTTCAATAATATCGTAAATCACTATATTTAAAATTATTTTACGTACAACATATGTGCATTTACTAGTATTTTTAATTTATTTGGTGAATTTGATTATTTGGATAAATATTTTTGATTTATTTGGAGAAAACTTTTTAATGAGTAGCTTAATTTAGAAAACACTTTTAAAATGTAATACTCTTGACTATTCCATTCGAAGAAAACGATTTTATAGAAGGAAATATAAACACAATACAGACATATTTACACAGTAATAATTAATTAAATATGGTTTTTGCATATAAGTACATAAAGTCTCATATTTTTTAAATAAGTTACCAAAATTATGAATTGTTTAAAAATTCTTCTATTAAATAGAGTTATGAGTCCCTTAAACCAGATATAAAATAGAATATTTGCCATTTTATGAATTGCTTAAAAGTTTTTCTAGTAGTTTGTTATTTGTCTGTGTTAATAGGGTGTTCTAAGACAGTCAAAAAATTTAGAATATTTTTTATTATTTGATTATTATTTCCGACAATGTCTACTTTGTATCGAAAATAGTCAACTACTTCTGATGACATAAAAAAATCTTGGAAGAAACCTATACTTTCACCGACAATATTTATGTTCCCTCATAAATACAAATTCACTTCCGACAATATCTAGTATTTCTCATAAATAAAGAATTTGTTTCATAAATAAAACATAATTTATAAACAACTGTAATTGCCATCGCAGTTAGGCCAGTTTTTAAGACGTGGCATGTTTGTCCTCAGAAATTATAATTCTCTTTTTCGAGAAAAAATATTTTGGTCGAAAATAGTTTTGGCGCCAACAACTCCCTCCAATTATTGAGTAATTTTATGACAGTGTCTACTTAGTATAGGAAATAGTCAACCACTTTCGATGACATCAAAAAATCCTTGGAAAAACCAATACCTTCACCGACACAAAAAATCCTTGGAAATATTCAACTCCCTCCAATACAAATTTATTTACGATAATATCTGGTGTTTCTCATAAATAAAACATTATTTTCGAACAACTGTAATTGTCTTCGCAATTCGGCCACTATTTACGACAAATCTTATTTGTCCTCAGAAATAATAATGCTCTTTTCCAAGAAAAAATATTATTGTCGGAATTAGTTTTGGCGCCAACAACTCCCTCTGATTATTGAGTAATTCCGACAAAAAATAGCTCATTTCTGAGTGTGCATTATGCGTCGAAAATAATATGGACTTTTATGAGATACTTCCGACAGAACAATTATTTTTGTCACAAATGCGTCTTTTTCGAGAAATATTTCAATCGAACAAAACAAATAAACTGATTCGGTTATTCGGTTCCGTCTGGTTCAATTTCGGTTTTGGCTACTTTTGGTTCAGTTTCCATTTTAGAACTTTAGAAATAGCAGATTCTGTTTTGAGTATTTCAGGAAGGTTGAAACCGAATAAACCGAAAGCTCACCCCTAGTAACTACCACCTTGTGTAATGAATAATATATTGTATCATGTTGGATCGGCTAGGAATAGAACAATCAATCTATTACAAAAATAAAAGATATATCATATCTACTAAAATTCCAAAGTTGTTTTAGAACAATTTTTTGAGTTATTTTTTTAACAAATTCATGATATAATTCAGTTGATTTACTTAGAAGATATTAAAAAGAACTCAAAAAAGAAATTGAACAAACTGATAGGACTAAAATCTCTAATCATTTAATTCGTCAATTGAATATATGACATAGCCTAAGTTAAAGCAACATTTTAGAGTAAAATAGAGGTGGAGTGGTCATAATTTTTACAAGAACAAAAATTAGGATAAGCAGGAAGCCATGGAAGGAATTTGTGCAAGAAATGGATACAATAAACTTGTCTTTCGAAACCGTAGAAGGGATGGGTTTCAACTCGTGGCATATTCATTTAATCAAAGGCTGCTATGAAGTGAGATGTCGACCTAATAAGACCAATATTTCAAATATTATCATCCTAACAACATTTTAAAGATAAATTTACAACATTGTCTAAACATTGTAAAATACACATCTTTTACAACATTTTATAAAAGTTGGTCAATACCTTTTTGCAATGTTTCCTAAACACTGTAAAATGATATTACATACACAACATTTATATAAAGTGGTAAAATAAAATTATTTTTACAACATCGAACAAATATCGTGAAACATAAAAAATTTATAACAGTTGACAAACGTTGTTGAACATGATATTTTTACAACATTTTAAATACATTGTCAAAATTAAAAACTTGGACAACATTAAATAAACGTTGTCAAAAATAAAAAATGTTACAACGTTAATAAAATGTTGTTGAAGATAGTAATACACAACTTTTGTGAATGACTATTGTAGAAGCTTAACGTTTGAATATAAAACGTTGTTTGTACCTGTATTTCACAATATTTTTACAATAAAGGTTGTAGAAGACCCTCCATATTTACAACGTTTTTATAAAGTGTTGTAGATGGAACGTTGTAAAAGGGTTTTTTTTCTTGTAGTGCATCGTTGTGTCACTGAGTTTGATCTCTCTATCTCTTGCTATATTTACTTATTGTCTCTTACTTACTGCCATAGTTATCAGTTTATAATTTTAAAATTGGTGATTATTTTCTGCTGCACTCGCACTCACTCTATTCACCCTCCCTCTAGAGGTGCTCAACAGTCCTACAATTGGTATCAGAGCGGGTTATATTCTAATATAACAAACCACAGAGAGTATATATGGCAGCCGTAAAATTAATATTCAATGGTGAAGGGCAATCCACAAATAGACCCCCCTATTTGATGGTACAAATTATACCTACTGGAAAATACGGATGACTTTCTTCTTAAAGTCTCTTGACTTTGATCTTTGGTCTATAGTTGTTGACGGTTATAAGAAACCGACACCTACAGTAGTTGATGGCCTGCTTGTAGACAAGCCTCATAACAAATATACAGAGGCTGAAAAAGCAAAGGCTAGTCTAGAGGCACGTGCCATCAACGTACTGTTCTGTGCAATTGACAAAACAGAATTCAACAGAGTTTCAACCTGTAAAATGTCTCATGAGATTTGGAAACTTCTTGAGGTAACTCATGAAGGTACTTCCCAAGTGAAGGAATCCAAAATCAGTAGACTAACACAGGAGTATAAATTTTTTAAGATGAAATCCGGTGAGTCAATTACACATATGTTCACACGTTTCCTTGATATTACTAATCCTTTGCAATCTCTTGGTAAGGATTACAGTAATCATGAGAAGATCTGAAAAGTGCTACGGGCTCTAACCAAGAACTAGAACCAAAAGGCAACAACAATCATTGAAGGAAACGATCTCACCACCATGTCTCTGGAAATACTGATAGGCGAACTCATGACCCATGAGCTTGATCTGCAAGAGTTTGAAGAAGCAACCCTAAAAGAAAAGTCTATCGCCTTCAAAGCACAAGCCAAAAAATCTACATGCAATGATTCTGAGGAAGAATCATCAAGTGGTGATGAACAAGCCCTACTAGTGAAGAACTTCAAAAAATTTCTAAAGTTTGAGAAATCAAACAGAAGGAAGAGAGATATCCAAGAAAGCAATGAAGATGAAACAATATGCTTTGGATGCAAGAAATCAGGGCACATGAAGAATGACTATCCAACTTCGAAGAAAAGCAGTCCATACGATAGATCAAGATCAAGCAGAAAAGCAAAAACCAGTCGAAAGTATGCTAACACAAGTATATGGCATGAAAGTGATGCCAGTGATACAGAGGAAAAAGACAGACCCTGCAGAAATGCCAATATCTGTCTTATGGCTTTTGATAATGTATCCTCAAACCCTTTGTATGTTGACTTTACTTTTGATGAATTAGAAAATACCTTTAGCGAACTACTTGAAGAACACAGAAATGTGCTTGATAAGTATAAACAATCTCAAAAAAAGATTAAGGCATACACAACCGAGATAGCTAGACTGTCCAGTCTTATTGAAGACATTAAAGAGACTATGTCAAAATATAAGAGTTATATAACATAGAAAAGAAGAAACACTTAGTCACAGAACAAAGACTCTCAGATATGACTGCTAAATATGAAGAGTCTTTTGCGGTTTCTAAAAAGTTAGAAATCAAGTTAGGCAAACAGGCAATACCTGTGACACAGCCTATGTTTAGTCCTAATGCTAAGCATACACCTAAGAGGACTAAAACTCAGAAAGCACGAAAGAAACACGATTATCACCATGCTTTCACTTATAGGTTTTCAAAGAAACCAAATAAGCATGTCAACACAGTTTCAACTACCACTGTTTCTAAACTCACTTGCACATATTGTGGTACTCATGGACACATATCACAGTATTGTTTAGCAAGAAAACTTGTTGACAATCGCACTTTATTTTGGAGACCTAAGACTAATCAATATGGACCCTTCAGTAAATTGGTACCAAAGGATTCATCTACTTGTTTTGTAGGTGGACCCTCAACCCTCTCATGCTAAAAGCAAGTGGATCCTCGATAGCGGATGTTTGCGGCACATAACTGATGATGTATCTTTGTTCGCCACGCTATCGATGAAGAAAGAAGGATATGTCTCCTTCGAAAATAATCTGAGAGGTGATATCATTGGCAATGGCACTTTTGGTATATCTCCTTATCTTGTAATAAAAGACGTTTGTCTAGTTACAGAATTGAAACATAACCTACTAAGCATAAGTCATTTGGCTGATAATAGTTATGGTATCAACTTTGTAAAAGACAAATATATCATATATGATATGTCATCTGGTAATCACATATATGAAGGGATTAGAGAAGACAATATTTATGTTTTCTTTTTGGAGAGTACTAATAATGCAGGAAGATGCCAAGTAGCTAAATTAGATGAAAGCTGGCTATGGCATATGAGACTAGGGCATGCAAATATGGATACTATCTCACGACTGAGCACTAAGAAGTTGGAAAAAGAACTCCCCGAGATTCCATTCAAGAGAGATGGTATGTGCTGACTGTGAAAAGAAGAAAGCACATAGGTCTACATTTAAATCCATCAACGCTGTAAGTACTTCTAGACCTTTGCAGTTGATACATATGGATTTATTTGGTCCTAGTAGAGTCGCTAGTCTTGGCGGTAAGCTCTACGCTTTTGTTATTGTTGATGATTTCTCTTGTTTTACTTGGATTTACTTTTTATCAAACAAAAGTGATGCTATTATTAAATTTCAGTTATTTTGCAAAAAGGTACAAAACAAAAAAGGCTTCATGATTACTTGTATCCGAAGTGATCATGGTGGCAAATTCGTAAATACTAATTTTAAGAAGTTTTGTGATAATAGTGGGTACTACCATGAATTTTCTTGTCCTAGAACTCCTCAACAGAATCGTGTTGTGGAGCGGAAGAACCGTACTCTAAGCGAGATGGTTAGAGTCATGCTGAATCACCATAATCTTACTAAATATTTTTGGACAAAAGCTGTTAGCACAGCCTGTCATGTTTTAAATAGGGTGTTAATTCGACCTATCTCGAAGAAAATACCGTATGAACTTTGGTTTGGAAGGATTCCAAACATTTCTTATTTCAAAGTGTTTGGATGTCGATGTTTTATCCTGAACACCAAGGACAAGTTGGGTAAGTTCGACTCTAAAGCAGATGAAAGAATATTTCTCGGATATGCTGCTAAGAGTAAGGGATATAGAATTTTCAATAAAAGGTCTATGATTATTGAAGAATCTATTAACGTTACTTTTGATGAGCTCAATAGTCACAGATCTAGCGACAGTGATGATGAAAGTGTACAAGCGAAAACCGATAAGAGTCATGTGGAAGATCTGGCTCATAAATTTGAATCATTGAAGTTCTTACCAGATCATCCAGAGACACTCATTATAGATGATGTATCAAAAGGTGTAAGTACACGCTCCTCTCTTAGAGATTCTGAAATAGCAGCAAATGTAGCTTTCATTTCTCAAATAGAACCTAAGAATATAGAAGATGCCTTTACTGATGAGTTTTGGATTAATGCCATGCAAGAGGAACTTAATCAATTTGAGAGAAACCAAGTTTGGAAACTCGTTCCTAAACCTATTGGTCAATCGATAATTGGTACGAAATGGGTGTTCTGAAATAAACTTAGTGAAGATGGACAAGTTCTACGCAACAAAACACGTCTAGTAGCACAAGGTTATAATCAAGAAGAAGGTATTGATTATGACAAGACATATGCTCCTGTTGCTAGACTAGAAGCTATCCGCATGTTTTGTGCATTTGCATGTTTTAATAATTTTAAATTATTTTAAATGGACGTGAAAAGTGTATTTTTGAACGGATTTCTAAATGAAGAAGTTTTTGTGAAACAACCCCCTGGCTTTAAAGATTTTCAAAAACCTGATCACGTCTTCAAGCTTAAGAAAGCACTCTATGGACTTAAACAGACATCTCGTGCTTGGTATGAACGCCTAAGTACCTTCTTACTTGATAATGGTTTTTCAAAAGGAAGAGTTGATACAACTTTGTTT
This sequence comes from Iris pallida, assembly GCA_029216955.1. NCBI lineage: Eukaryota > Viridiplantae > Streptophyta > Magnoliopsida > Asparagales > Iridaceae > Iris > Iris pallida. The sequence continues at coordinate 7,557,444 of JANAVB010024600.1, read as the reverse complement.
ATCAAATCTTTAGATGATGACATTCTTCTTGTGCAAATATACGTTGATGACATTATATTCGGTTCTACTAATGAAAAACTTCGTCAAGAGTTTGCTAAGTGTATGCAGAGTAAATTTGAGATAAGTATGACGGGAGAGCTGAACTTTTTCCTAGGACTCCAGATCAAACAACACTCAAAGGGAACATTCATTAATCAAGCCAAATATACGAAGGACATACTGAAAAAGTACGACTTCGATAATGTAAAGCCTATCGGAACTCCAATGGCTACTTCTATAAAGCTTGACACTGATGAAAGTGGCAAACCTGTCGACCAGCGTAAGTATCGAGGTATGATTGGTTATATTTAACTGGTAGTCGCCCTGATATTATGTTCAGTATTTGCACCTATGCACGATACCAGGCAAATCCTAAGAAATCACACCTAAGTGCCGTTAAGCGTATCTTCCAATACCTTAAGGGAACTTCTACAATCGGCTTGTCGCATCCTAAAACCAAATCCTTTGACCTGATAGGTTACTCGGATGCAGATTTTACAGGATACAAAGTAGACCGTAAAAGTACCAGCGGTACGTGTCATTTCCTAGGAAAGGTCTTAGTCTCATGGTTTAGCAAGAAACAAAATTCTGTAGCATTATCAACTACTAAGGCTGAGTATATCGTCGCAGGATGTTGTTGTGCTCAAATTTTATCGATGAAACAAACCCTAAAAGACTACAATTTGTACTACACTAAGATTCCCATTTATTGTGATAACACTAGCACTATTAACCTGACTAAGAACCCTATATGTCACTCACGCACAAAACACATTGAGATTTTTTATTACTTTTTACGTGATCACCAACAACACGGGGATATCTGCCTAGAGTTTATTGACGCAGATCATCAACTAGCAGACATTTTCACAAAGCCACTGCTGAAGACCGTTTTAACATTATGAGGCGAGAGATTGACATACTTGACTTTTCAAATTTATAGTATAGTACGTTTATTAAATTTATTTTTATGACTCGAAACTTTGTAATTTATTTAACGAAAATTATTTTAGGTACAAGCCAAAAGGGTCCTTCTGTCATACAGGTGTAAATAGCCTGAAGCGACATGGTGTACTAGTCTTCGGACTACCGCTAGCTGGGATCCGGCCCCTACAGCTAGGGCTGCAAATGAGCCAAGCCGTTCTCAAGCTGCTCGAAGCTCGGCTCGATAAAAGCTCGTTTGAGCTCGGTTCGTTTAGTAAACAAGCTGAGCTCAAGCTTCATTTTCGAGCTCGTTTAATAAACGAGCCAAGCTCAAGCTTGGAAGTACTCAACTCGTTTGAGCTCGCGAGCTGGCTCGTTGATGAGCTTGCGAGCTGGCTCGTTTAGAAGCTCGTTTAGGAGCTTGTTTAGAAGCTCGTTTGTTCTTTGTTGAATTCTAAATATATGTATATTTGTGTGCATTATATATTTATATGTCCTTAATAATTGATATTAAGGAACTTTTTTAATTAAATTTTTATAAATAAATTGTTAATATTATATGTACTTGAATTCAAACCTAAGTAAATTAAAATCGAGCTCGTTAAGCTTGAAATCAAGCTTAATGAGCTTGAAATAAAGTTGAGCGAGCTCGAAATCAAGCTTAACGAGCTTGATTTTGAGCTTATCAAGCTTGAATCAAGCTTACTTATCAAGCCAAGCTCGAGCTCAAACCAAGCCAAGCTCAAGCTTAATATAAACAAGCTCAAGCCAAGTTCAAGCTCTAAAATAAAAAAATTATCAAGCTCGAGCCCGAGCTTGAGCTCGATTAATTCTAGTCAAGCTAAGCTCAAGCTTACAAAAGCTTGGCTCGGCTTGGCTCGGTTGTAGCCCTACCTACAGCTAACCCAAAGTAATATAAGTTATTAAATGATGAAGTCAACTGTCATAAATTTAAATTTTAAACAAATATTGTATTTATGGCATTGGAAATACAAGCAGCCGAACTCGGACCGAACTCTGACCAAGTTTGGACCGAGTTCGGTCGGCGCTGTTCAGATTCCAGAACCAAACAACCGGTCCTAGCTCTATATAATCCTCTTCTTCCTTCCACTTTTTCTTATCCTTCAACCGAGGAAAACCCTCAAATACTCCCAAGAGCTCTTCCTCCTCCTTCCATTCGAGCTTCTCAGGAGTCTAGTGGGTCACTCTTCTCCATCTTCTTCCTCCTCTCGAAGGTATTCCATTATTCTCTCATTCTCATCTATGGCACCTAAGTACCAAAAGAGAAAGGTTGATTCCTCGTATGTAGGATCTTTCTCTTCTGACTATGTTTCTACTAGTATCTTTAGTCCAGCAAGACCTATAGGATCCGATGATTTTGATTCCAGTCTCTTTTCCGGCAAGAAATTTTCGGACCTTTGGTTTGGCTCTTTTTTTGGTTGTAGAATTTGTGCTGGAGCACGTGTAAACTTCACTATATTTTCTGAATATGCTCCCACGTTCGACCGTCTCGTCTTTTGTGACTTTTTCGAAGTAGCTGAGAATATCTATGATAACGCTGTCTGTATATTTTACTGCAACCTGCAAGTAAAAGCTAACATACATTTCTATTCTTGCGTTGCTGGGCAAGAACTAGAATTCAGCGTCACCGACATCAGTGAATACTTCCATGTTCCTGATATAGGTGAAGCCTTAGTGGATATCCATCACATCCAATTCCCTGAAGGTGTCACTCTTGATTCCTTCAAAGAACTTTTGTGTCATCCCAAACCTATTCCTAGAAGAGTCTACTCCAAACATCTCAACCAAAACTTCTATGAACTCCATAGGTTTGTATTCTCTGTTCTTCTTCCGAAGAAGGAATCCTCTGATGAGATTACCTTTCTGGAATTGTCAGCAATGTACCACATTCACTTTGGCATTCCATTCTCTGTTCCCAAGACTATGATGGCTTGGATGCTCAACTGCAGAAATACAATACGTAACCTCGTCTATCCCATGCATTTGGCTTCTATCTTTAGAAGGATAGAAATTGATCTTCGAACCTGTCCTTATTCCTCCACTGTCATTGAGCTTAGTAGGTCTATGTTATATCCTACTCCTCCTCTGCCTCCTAGTGCTGAGCCTGTTCCAGATGCTGACCCCGAGGCTCCTCCTACTGCTGCTGCTCCATCCCCTGCTCCGAATTTTGACCCTGGCTTCTATCAGTATTTTGATAATTTCGTTGTCCTCTCTGCGCAACGACATCAGGGCTATCTTGACTCAGAGTTCCGCCATACCACCCAGGCTCAGGTGTTGCAGAACAGTATTGCTGATCTTCACTGGAGTCTCTTCCATGACCCATCATATCCAGTTACCATACTTCCTCACCCCAGCTTCCCTGGACCCAGGTTCGAAGATGAGACGACTTTCTTTCATTTTGATCCTACTGCTGCATATTTTCCTCCGGATGCTCCTGGCGGTGACGACACTCCGATGTGATGTGGACTTGAGCTAGTGGATTTCGGATAGGGCTGATAGATGATGATCTATGATGTAGTTCTTTTATGTCTAAACTTCACAGTTAGATATTTATTAGCAATTTGTAATGATGATGATGGTTGTATCTTTCTATTTATGCATAACATTTTCAGTATTTTCAGTACTAGTTATTTCTTTTATGCACTTTGTGGAACTGTTGTTATTTAGTTATCTCTCTAGTATTACTTTGTCTATTTGATGAACATTGTTGGCTTCACACATTACGGGAGAGCCAAAACTATTTTTCATTGACAAAGGGGGAGAACGAGCACAATACCAACATCAACGATCAAAGAAAGACTACCAACTACCAAAACAATTTTTAGGTAATTTTATTTGTTCTATTTTAGATATATTTTGGTATAGACTCAAGTTTGTCAATTATCAAAATGGAGGAGATTGTTGGCCCATTCCATGGTCACACCCGATTTTAATAATCGACATGAACTTAAGTCAATACACAAAATATACGAACTGCTGCTAATCATTTTAGGACTTGTAAAATCAATATCAACAAGCGTACTACTGCATCATCAAGCACGTAAATCATCAGTCTGAAGCTTACTTTCATTGGAATCTAATCCGAGTCATTTTACAATATATTATGTATTTTATCTTTATTGAGTCTAGGATATAAATTGTAAGATCGACTGGGTAATACTGGCTTAGGTTAATCGTTGTCCACTTTTCTATACAGCCTACCTATCCTTATTCCATCTATTAAAAAAAAGTTCTATTCCATTCTGCAACAAGATTTTACAAATATTTAACATTTTTCCTAGACAGAACTCAAACCGAGTTTGGCCCTAGTTCGGTCCGAACTCTGCCCGAGTTCGGTCCGAACTCTGCCCGAGTTCGGTCTGTTTAAATTCAAATATTTGTTGCCTCCAAATCTGCATGCAACGTTCCTATGCGAAATCTTTGCATCAAAATTCTATCAGAACTCTGCCCGAGTTCGGTCCTAGAAAACACCTATAAATAGAAGAGAATTTTTCATTCCAAATCACTCATTCATTCTTCATCTTCTCTTCTCTATTCAATAAGTGTTTTCCCTCGATCAAAAGTTTTCATATCACACCTACACTCCTCTTTGCCAAAAGCCAGTAATATCTATTTCAATCCAGAGTCTTTTGGTTCTCAAGAGTTGTAAAGAGGTTGTTCAAAGTACAGAAAGTATCTCTGTTGTGGAGCCGGTCGTGCACTCGTCACCAAGCACGGTATTTTGAAGTTGGTCGTGCACTTGTCAGCAAGCACGGTGTTGTAAGAGAATGCAAGCTCTCAATTAGCTTGTGCCTTAGTGGATTAACATCGAGCAAGAGTACTCGATACTGGATTAGTCCTCTCAGAGGGATACCAGTATACCTCGCTGTGTCACTGAGTTTGATCTCTCTATCTCTTGCTATATTTACTTATTATCTCTTACTTACTGCCATAGTTATCAGTTTATAATTTTAAAATTGGTGATTATTTTTTGTTGCACTCACACTCACTCTATTCACCCCCCCTCTAAAGGTGCTCAACGGTCCTACATACCCTACAAATCATCTATGACAACAATGTCATATACTGTAATCACTGCCACATAAGAGGTCACTCTTTCGACCGCTGCTTCAAAGCACACCCGTCGTTGAAGAAGAAAATAAGCCACAAGGACCTCACTATTGACATGACCAGACAGGGTCATAAACCACCGCTCCTGCCACCTCCAAACTCCCACATGCGCTTTGAGGATCGTGCGGGGAGCTTCCGGGGTAAAGATCGATCCCAGACGAACGCCACCTCTCCCATGAAGAGCGCCTACTCACACACCAAAACCACTTCCCTAAACCTTGCCAATAAATTCGATATCCTCATCGCGGATCTTCCCGAAGACCCCCAAGTGCGCAACCCCTCAGAAGCCACCCAGGAACTGAACTTTGTTCCTGGACCCTAGTATCAGGAAAACCTTTCAGAATCAAGCATTCCTATAGATGGAGGTAAGCCCGAACCTACCCCTTTGATAGAGCACTCATCCCTGTCATTCCCGGATTCTTCCGATGAGAATGAAGTCGATGTGGAACCACTCGAGGCAGACGATGAAGAAGGACTAGACGAAGACAATGATGAAGAAGATGAAGCAGAAGATGAGGCAGATGTAGACCCCACTACTGCTACTACAGAGGTCCTTTCCTGGTTTCGGAGGGAGAGACCAAGAACAGAATGATGGCCTTTTTTTGCTAAGATCATCGACTCCCTACCCGACGGCGAGAATGTGAAAGAGATCGGCCTGCTTACTGCTCTCGCACTCAGATTCCAGCAGGCTTTCCTAGAGAGAGTCAAGAAATCAGATGCCATCCTGGCATCCCTCCCTAACTTCCACAAAGTATTTGTTGATTTCGTTCAGGCTAGGCACGAGGCGCTCGCTCCCAAACGCTCGCTCCGATCTAACAGTAAAAAGTAGCGAGTAGGGCATCGTGTATTTTTGGCTTAGTGCTTTTTGGCTAAGTCCCAAGGGGTCCCATCTCCATACCTGTAGGAGAAAGGGCTACCTCCCTACTCCATCCCCCCTTGTTTCTCGTTTTTAATGAAGGCCTCAACCACCACGGTTCTCGTATATATATATATATATATATATATATATATATATATATATATATATATATATATATATAGTTGTCTACATGTACGTATTTTGCACGTAGTTCAGTTAGAATATTATAAGTTCAGCTACCGTCTTTCGTCTTTTCCATGTGACTATTCATGTGTGTGCGCTTTCTTTTTACAATGTCAAGGGATTCGAAGTACAAATTTTTTTCTTTAAATTTTATATGGAGAACAATAACCTTTGGAAAATTGTAAGGACAGAAAATTTTGTTATCATTGAAGATGAAGAGTTGTATGGAAAGATGAAACTTTATAACATGCAAACTTTATTGCTTTGACTCTTAAACATAAATGACATACGAGTTGACATAATAATATCATATTTATAAAATACTCAAGGATATTTTAGAAAAAATCATTCGTATGAATATTAATACGATGACTGTGAATATGTCTTTAGTCGCGTGTATTATATATATATCATCCGTATGAATATTAATATGATGACTATTGATATGTCTTAGTCGCGTATATTATATCAACTTTGGATTGTGACGATATCAAATCCCTGGCCCTTCGAGGATATGCCAACTTTGATCAGTCTTGAGTTAAAAATTGTATCAACATGATCATGTCAACATCGGCTAGCAGTGGGAAGAAGAAAATAGAACATAATGTGGGTGGTGTGTCGAATTAAATATTATTTCAAGATTGCCAATTATGTTGGGTTGGATACTTGGATTGGGGGCCATTGTGTCGAGTCCTGGCCAAAGCCAAAGCTTATTTGTTTGCAGTATGTTAGACGCAATCTCCCTTCAAATCTTCTCAACAAATTAGTAAGAGAAAATTGTGTCAGAAGCATTCAAGGTTTCAAATATTAGTAAGAGAAAATTGTATCGGACGCAATCTCTTTTACTAATTTTGTAGTTTGACAATTACGTTTTGTTGGATACTTGGATTGGGTGCCATTGTGTTTAGGCCATGGCTAATGCCAAAGCTTATTTGTATGTATACGCAATCTTCCTTCGAATCCTCTCAACAAGATTATTAAGACAAAACTGTATCAGAAGCATTCAAGTTTTAAAATATTAGTAAGAGAAAATTGTATAAGACGCAATCTCTCTTACAATTTTGTAGTTTGACAATTACGTTGGGTTGGATACTTGGATTGCGTGCCATTGTGTCCAGTCCCTGGCCAATGCCAAAGCTTATTTGTTTGCAGTATATAGACGCAATCTCCCTTCGAATCCTCTCAACAAAATTAGTAAGAGAAAAATTGTATCAGCATTCAAGTTTTTAAAATATTGTGTAAAAGGAAGAAAGTCATGAAAAATTGTAAACTAGGACCTTTACGTTACAAATTTGGACGTTTAAAAAATATGCCTAATTTTATTGTTTAAAAATTAGATTCCGTAGTTTGATTTGTGGTTATAGAGTTTAATCCCGACCGTAAATTATACGTCCAAGATTTGGACGTTTTTCTATATGCAAAAATTATAACCCCAACATTTGGACGTTTAATTCTAAACTAAGAGCTTGTGCATGGATCAAACAGCCTACTTCTACCTGACATCCATATAGAGTTAGTTTTGAAATTTGTGAAAGATATCTGTTACTTGTCATGCTAGGTGCTTCTATCACAAGGGTCATGCCCACTTCTACGTACTTTTATCATAAGGGTCATGCTAGGTGCTTCTATCATAAGGAATGGTTACGTTGTTGGTGGTAGTTGAAAAAAAAAATGCCCTAAAATTGGGCGTTGAAATTAGAAGTTCGGACTAATTTTTGGCTCAACCACTAACTATCTTTTAGGCGTCCAAATTTAGAACGTATTTTTTAAACGTCCAAATTTTGGGAGTAACAGATCTTATTTTACAATTTTCTCTATAAAAAAAAATTTATACAATACTTTAAAACTTATATGTTTCTGATACAGTTTTTTGATTTGGAAAATGGTAAAGACAGAAAAATTTATTATCATTGGAACATGAAAAGTTGTATGGAAAAATGAGACTTTATAGCATACAAATTTTATTGCTTTGACTCTTAAACATAAATGATATGCAAGTTGACATAATAACATCATGTTTATAAAATACTCAAGGATATTTTAGAAAAAAAATCATCCGTATGAATATTAATACGATGACTATTGATATGTTTTTAGTCGCGTGTATATATATCATCCGTATGAATATTAATATGATGACTATTTATATGTCTTAGTCGCGTATATTTTATTTAAACTTTGGATTGTGACGATATCAAATCCCTGGCCCTTCGAGGATATATCAGTCTTGAGTTAAAAATTGTATCAACATGATCATGTCAGCATCAGCTAGCAGTGGGAAGAAGAAAATAGAACATAATGTGGGTGGTGTGTCGAATTAAATATTATTTCAAGATTGACAATTACGTTGGGTAGGATACTTGGATTGGGTGCCATTATATAGAGTCCCTGGCCAATGCCAAAGCTTATTTGTTTGCAGTATGTAGACGTAATCTCCCTTCGAATCCTCACAACAAAATTTGTAAGAGAAAATTGTATCAAAAGCATTCAAGTTTTAAAATATTAGTAAGAGAAAATTGTATCAGACGCAATCGTTCTTACTAATTTTGTAGTTTGACAAATACGTTGGGTTGGATACTTGGATTGGGTGCCATTATGTCCAGTACCTGGCCAATGCCAAAGCTTATTCGTTTGCAGTATGTAGACGCAATCTCCCTTCGAATCCTCTCAACAAAATTAGTAAAAGAAAATTGTATCAGAAGCATTTAAGTTTTAAAATATTGTATAAAAGGAAGTCAGAAAAAATTGTAAATTAGGATCCTTTACGTTCCAAATTTGGATGTTTAAAAAATATGCCTTAATTATTTGAGCGTCCGAAAGAAATTTTATTGTTTAAAATTAGATTTCGTAGTTTGATTTGTGGTTTGGGAGTTTGATCCCAGCCATAAATTATATGTCCAAGATTTGGACGTTTTTCATTGTACAAAAATTATAACACCAACATTTGGACGTTTAATTCTAAACTAAGAACTTGTGCATTATGGATCAAAATGCCTACTTCTTCCTGACATCCATATAGAGTTAGTTTTGAAATTTGTGAAAGATGTCTGTTACTTGTCATGCTAGGTGCTTCTATCATAAGGGTCATGCCCACTTCTACGTGCTTTTATCATAAGGGTCATGCTAGGTGCTTCTATCATAAGGAATGGTTATGCCTGTTGGTGGTAGTTGAAATAAAAACGTCCTAAAATTGGGCGTTGAAATTGGAAGTTCGGGCTATTTTTGGCTCAGCCACTAACCACGTCTTAGTCTTAGATGCCCAAATTTAGAACATATTTTTTAAACGTTCAATTTTGGACGTAATGGATCCTATTTTACAATTTTATCTAATTTTTTTTCTTTTATACAATACTTTAAAATTTGTATGCTTCTGATATAATTTTTCGAATTTTCTTTTTTGCTTTGCATGTTAATTCAAAAACATATTGGTAGATGGATAGGATTTAAATAAGAAACGACTGAGATTATCATATGACGGACTTCAACTTTTGGATCGGCTAAAAGTTAAAGATGGTACACTGTTTTGGATTAGGACACATGTCGTAATTATCATGTGTCACATGTCACATGTCCAAAGAAATCATTCTAAGGAGAGGAGTCTTTAATGAAAATGTCTCAGACGTTTAACTTAAAACGGAGAGACGAATAGACTAGGAATTAGAGAGTTGAAACTTAAAACAAGAGTACCTACCATAATTTATGTCCTTAGATTTTATTTATAGATGTATTAAAGGGGTATGTCCATAAATAAATTGAACTTATTTGCCCATTTTGTCACTTCTGGACTTTAAGGAGACCTTGGCCTAGGTTGCTTCACCTTTTTTGAAGGGATCTAATAATTACCAATGTTTTAGTAATTGTAGTCAATTTCTCGAGTAAGAGATTTGAAAGGGATAATAAATTAATTATCTAATGGCTAAATCCTTAAGGGTTACTTATGCTTCTACTTAAGATATCATGATGGCTTAATAATCAAACACAAAAATATATTTATAAAATTACAAGGAGATAAATATATCTCTATTATTGGTTGGCACAATCATCCGATAATATTATTTACAACCATTGCAATACTCTCTTAATAGTGCACAATTCAATAATCAATATTTATCATGAATGATCATGATTATTTTTCATGGATGATCAACGTCAATCTTAAGCGTTGATTAGCATTACTCTTCAGACAATAAATTAACGCGAGCTTATAGAGATAATACTACATAAATAGACCCCACAAAAATCTCAATTCAGAAAATCCAGTAGGAAAACTATAATCAAAGAGAAAAAATGAGTTGATATCGATAAGTTTTTAGGATGTGAAAACATCCAGACGTATGATGTGGATGCCTCATTAACCATTTATGGCGGGGAAAAAAAAAGTCAAAATGCCCCTAAGTTAGAAAAAAAATAGTACACTAAGATCATTGAGACTTGCTCTTTTGAAATACTGTATAGGGTCCGTATGTCGTTTGTGGTCTCAGGGACTTGTTTCAGTTTTCACAGAATGCAACATATGCCGCCGGTATGCCAGTCTGATGGCCAAATTCTAACAGGTTTAATTCGAACCTAATTTTTGGTTCGCCAATCACTCCTTGTGTTTAGAAGTTTCCTAATATACTTTATAGACTCTGAATACAATATACTAGGTATAAACTTCTTAGAGTCTTTGAAACTTTGCATGTACAGAAAAAGGATGACTTGAGAGCGATACTTTCGAGAAGCTTTATAAACAAGGCGCTTATTTGAATCCGAATTTTCTGCATTAAGGGATTAGACTAACAAACATAAGTATACAATTTATGTAAATCATCGAAATTATTGCCAACACTTTCTTCTTTGGCATGTGCTATTATAGCCCACGTGTCCATGGTATCAAAACCTTGTTTCATTACACGTTCAAGAATGTTAACTAAGTAGAGGAGGATCATGCTACAAGAATACATATGCAAGATTAGGTTCGTCCAGAAAACAAACTCAACGCTAAGAGATAAAAATGTCAACATTAGACAACTGACTTTATATCTCTTAATTGACTTTGATGACACTATAGAAACGGAAGCATGAAACGACAAAGGCTTGGAGAGCAAAATTCATTTATTTGAAGATCGAAGATCTGAAAATATCATAGACCATCGACAAATTTAGAGAAGTTGGACATGAGATTGAATTTGGAAGCGGAGATTAAAGATGAAATTAAAGATGAACTTTTTACCTTTCAGCTTTTCTACAAATGAAACAATATTTAAATAAAAACTATCTATTTTTCTCAATAACTATTTTCTATTTTCATCATGAGTTTCTATTTTTTCCTCTAATATTTTGTTACATTTTTTTTAAAATATTGGCCCGACCAAGGCCCAAGATACTTGGGTTGCGTTTGGTTCATTGTAATATAATCGTAATCGTAATGGAATTAGATTTGTAATGTAATTGAGTTTGTAATGTAATGGACTTACAATTACATTACTATGTTTGGTTGAAACATGTAATCAAACCATGTAATGTAATGTTAATTGCATTCATGTGTTTGGTTTACCATGTAATGTAATTGAATTTTTAATTTAATATTTTTTTAAAATACAACATAAAATTTAAAAAGTTGATCAATACAAAATTTCAAAAATTTAGAAAGAAAAAAATTTAAAAAAGGGGGAAAATGGTTTGTTTTTTGCTAAAAAAAAGACCAAAAACGAAAAAAAAAGACAAAAAATAAAAAATACCAAAATGACAAACGAACAACAACAGAAGGAAAAAAAACCAAAAATGAAAAAAAGCGATAAAAAAGAAAAACGACAAAAAAAGATAAAAATGTGAAAAACCATAAAAAGTGACCAATAATGATAAAAAAAAATGACCAAAAACAAAAAAATTGACAAAAACAACAATAAATGAAAGGGAAAAAAAGGACGAAAAATGACAAAAAACAAAAAAAAAAGACAAAAAATGAACAAAAACGGCAAAAAAACAAAAATGACAAAAACGATAAAAAAGAGCAAAAAAATAAAAAAAACGATAAAAAAGAGCAGAAATGACAAAAACGAAAATACGAAAAAAGACTAAACAAAAGAGGAAATTAA
>JANAVB010024600.1:7425116-7523461 GCA_029216955.1 Iris pallida | reverse complement strand
CGACGGCTCCCTGCGAGCGACTTGACAGCCAAGGAGGCGTCCCTACAAGAGATACAAGCCCAGATGCAATCTGACGTATTGAACGTGGAGTTAGCCACACGGGAAACGGGAGCTGCGCGCGAGGTGGGCACTCTCCGATCCATTCAAGAATCGAAATGGCTCAACGGGCGAAGTGCAACTGGCTTCAGGAGGGAAATTCCCTGTGGGCAAGTTGGTTGAGAGCCAGATATCTAAAAGACGCAAACTTCTGGGCATACTTGGCCAACAATAATGAGTCAGTAACCTTTAAACAGATTTTGAAACACAGAGTGGTGGTTAGTCACAGACTGGAGAGAGTTATCAAAAATGGGGAGGATACAAACTTCTAGCTTGATCCATGGATTAATCACAAAGGTCTGCTCGACTGGGTTGGGAGTCATGCCTCCCCGGAGGCGTATACTGGCGCTAAGTTGCTACTATTATGCAAAATGGAGAGTGGAGGGCGGAGGTGAACAGGTTTACCAGACTACACACGACAAGGATTCGACAAGTATGGATAGACCCAAACATACCCAAAGATTCCTGGGCGTGGGCGGCTTCCCCTACTGGGGAGTTCGTGTCATCCATTGCGTATGACCAGGCCAAAATCGATCATGAGAAATGGGTATGGGCGGACATTGTATAGTGTAAGGGGACTCCAAGGAAAATGCAAGTGTGTTTATACAAGCTTCTCATGGGTCGTTTGCTCATTAGGGACAAGTTGGAAGGTTTTATATTCACTGTAATTCAAGTATATGTGTATTATGCGAGCAGGAGCTAGAAGCTATGAGGCACGTCTTCTTCCAATGTGGTTTGGCTAAACGAGTTTGGGCACTTTAGGAAAATAAGCTAAATATACCGCAAGAGCTACATATGACATAGTCGAGACTCTACGAGAGCTAGAAATGAGGAAACGAAGAGGTCTTCACTGGTACTGGGAGGCTCATATCAAGGTGGCGGTCGCAGTTTGGCACGTATGGCATGAGCGAAATGCGCATATTTTTGAAGAGGTGAACACTGTTGGAGTCCAGTCTGGATTTGGTAACAACATACTTGTGGAATCCAAATCTAATTAAATATTTGATTCAATTTAGATGTCCATATATAATTGGTGTTGTGCTATTTAGATATAATAGGATTCTTATTTTAGAAAATCCTATTATGATCTAAAATAGGATAATTGATGGGCTATTTTAGGTGTAATATGATTGTTATTTGAGGGCTTCCTAATTAAGAAATCATATTATGACCTAAAATAGGATTTTCTCATCCTATATTTATGTGGTGAGGGTGGAGGCACAAAAAATAAGCACAAAGCACAAAAGTGGAGATTCGGGGTGCTCGTCCACAAGAAAATCTAAAAGAAAGTCCGTACTGTGCTCTTAGGACTTCGTCATCCAAGACAAAAGGAAGAAGAAGATCTAATCGAGGAGTCGTAAACTTCGGTTAGGGAGATTAATTGCTACGGGTTGGTGAGTAATCTCAATTGTAATCTTTTGTTTTTTTCTTCTTGAGAGTGGTGAGGGGGTTGAATCTATTAAGACAAAAGGTTCAACGTGAGTTATGTCAGTCTTGTAATTTCATCTGAGTTATTAAAGGTTGTGATTTATCCAGGTGACGTACGTCACCGCCATATACTTGTGTTCATCTTGTGCTTGGTGTCCGTCAGACGAAGGTTGGTTTTGATCAGATGGGTTGGCAAACGCTTCCGCACGCGCCCATCAAACACAACAGAGAGGAGGAATACCCATAATATAGAGTATGATGTAGCTTGTATGAGGCATCCACAAGGAGCCACGCTGAGATGTAACGATTTCATTATAAATAAAATTACCTTTTTCTATATATATATATATATATATATATATATATATATATATATATATATATATATATATATATAACATTGAAAATTGAAGATTCAGCAATATACAGCTAGCCAACTAACAAAATAAAATGGCAAATCATTATTATACCCCCTAATTAAGTTTTAATTTGAGTAAATCTTGAACTATAAGCATCCCAAAATGACAGAAAGTCAATTAACACCCATTAATTCAGTGTTTAATTCAAGTAAATATTTAATTTCATTTCATCTCCAATTTTTTTTTTTATATTTAGGAATTAATATATTGCAATATTTTTATATCAAGTCTTACATATCAATGATGTTCTATTCTTATCAATTCACTTCCTATTATAATTTGATTTCTAGTTTAGCTCATGCATGTCAAATCTTGAAAGACTGAGTTATTTATAAAAGAAGTAACACCTAATTTTATAACAAAAAAAAAACTTAATTTCACATCGTGAAAAAGAACAAAAAATATGGGGACTATATTTGAACATGGATTCCTATAATTAACCATGTTAAAGCTCCTCACATTGAACCAAAATATTAAAATCATACCAAGGATTGAGATTTTTTTTCCGGACTATTACAATTTATTAATGATCTTATTTTAATTACAATTAATTAGTACTTATTTGGATAGAGGAAACTCGTCCACTTTATAATTTTACAAGTGGATAACCTGTGCCATAATGGCACGGACACGAACTCGAACCCGGCCTTCTCGACGTAGGCGTGTAGGCACCGGGCCAGCGCCAGGGAGTTTCAGACGGAGATGAGGCCTCCGAACCCGGCCTTCTCGACGTAGGCGTGCAGGCACCGGGCCAGCGCTAGGGACCCGAGCCCGGCGGAGGCGGACACGGCAAAGACCACGGTGGCGACTTTGGGCCTCATGGAGGCGAAGACGCCCAGGGCTGTCATGGGGCGTTCGAGGGCGGCGAGGCCCGAGACGGCGGCGGTCCAGGAGACGACGTCCCTGTGTGGCATTTCGTCGAACACCCGTAGGACGTGGTCGGCGGAGCCGCGTCGGGAATAAGCGGTGAGCAGGACGGTCTGCACGAAGGGGTCGGGCCGGAATCCGATGAGGAGGGCGTGTGCGTGTAGCGACCTGGTGGCGGCGGTGGTAGTGTTGAGCAAGGAAGAGAAGGTGTGGGAGTCGGAAGGACGCGGCGGCGGAGCATTTGGGAGTAGATGGAGAGTGGGTCAGCGGAGATGGCGATGACGGTGTTGAAGGAGAAGGGGTTGGGATTAGTCATGGCGGAGAAGAGGGAGGCGGCGAAGGAAGGGTCGACGTCGGCGGTGCGGTAGAGGAGGCTGCTTACGACGAAGGGGTTGCGGAAGAGGGCGGCGACGACGGCGTGGGCGAGAATGGAGCAGAGGCGGCAGAGGGAGGGACGGTGCAAGAGGAGCTGGAGGGGGGATGCCGTTGGAATAACCGGTTGCTCCGTATCCAACATGGGACCTCCTCCTCTCTTATAGAGAGGGGTAATTTAGTCCTTTCATTATCGTTGAACCAAAGCACATGGGTCGGACCAAAAACCCACTGTGCTTTATATTATAGATAGCAGACACCATTCAAGTATAAATATAAGCACACATTATACTCTCCAAAGTTACTTATAGTATACAGTTACAGCAAATTCTTATTTAACAAAACCTTGACCTGACCTCGTACATCAAATTATAAGAGCATCATTAGCAGTTGGGACTCTCAAATACAATTTGGGGCCTAAATTTTTTTTAAAAAAAAGGTAAATATAGAATGAGTTGGATTTGTATGAGATTAATAGAAAATGAAAAAGTGAGCTCCAGTCTCAAAGATTGTGTGGTCAAAAATTGACGTGAAAAAATAATAATGTAAAGTCTAGAATTTAGAAAGTTGGACTCCAAATTGGGACTTACTATTCTACAAAATGAGTTATCTAGGTTTTTGCTGCAGAGTAACGTTGCACAGTACTTACTAGAAAACCGAATTCCTGACTGGATATTACTGAATAAATGCTTCTCTCGGATTTACGAACTAGAGGAGTTTCAATGATTACTAGTTTAAAATCTTTCAACACTGATTAACTAGCAAGTAGGTGTTCACCTGGAATGTTGCTTACTACGATTACCAACTAGAGTTTTCACATATAAATATTTTTTAATCTTCTGATACTAACTGACAATACAAAAGTTTACCTGGGATGCAGCTTACTACGGTAAAATTATTTTTGGAGGTAATTTGTTCAAATTCAGGTTAACCACATAATTTCTCTATAGGAAGTTACAACTCGATCATATGAAACACATCATATCGTATGATATAAGAAAAATTGTCTTACTTAGTTTAATGAATTGTATCATTTGTGAGTTGTAGCTTACCATATCGGTAACATACATATCATATGTCAATACGATACTGACAATGGAACACTCACAACACATGTTAAAACTCTTTGTTGAGGATATATATTTGATCTTCAAACTTAAAAAGGCATTTATATTCTTCAAATGTGTATGTTCTAATTTTCAAACCAAAGGATCATTTGTTTTGGGTGGTGAAGCCAAACCAAACAATTATCATACTTAGTTACTATGTTTAGCGTACTCCATTTAGGAAGGCGTACTCATGCCAGGTGCTTACCAACTACTTTTACTCCTTGGATACTACATGTAAGGCGTACGTACTTGAATGTTTATTCATTTTCATTTTAAGTTTTGAGTACTTTGCATATACTTCTTTGGTATTATGAGTATTTTTCTAGTGAAAGTGTGCAACTCGCCAAATATGACTCTTTCAAGAAACACCTTAAATAATTTTGTTTTAGAAATAGATCTTTCTTCTTTTAAACTTAAATTACATAGTTTTCAACTAAAATTCATATGGTAAAAAACATTAGACTCTTAGTAGTCATGAAGGTGTGTTCTCTCTATCTCTCTCTTTATATATATATATATATATATATATATATATATAATATATATATATATATATATATATATAGAGTTGTGCACATTTAAGTCAAACCGACCAAGTCGAACCAAACTAAACCAACCCGATCGGTTTTTAACTGAAACGATGGTTTGGGCGGATTGGTTCGACTACATATTACTAAAAACCGACCGGTTCGGTTCACAGTTTGGTTAGTCCAAGAACCGTTTAAAACTGAATCGATCGAACCAAAACATGGGTGAGTGTTAAATACTATTAGGGTTTGGTCCGAAGTCTTTGGACCAGTTGGTTTAGCAGCTGCGATTCATTATGAATTAAAAGAAAAGTTTCACTTTTCTTCTCAGTTCACTTCTCATTTCATTTGGGCGGCTCCTCTTTTGACCTAAAGTCCTCCAAACCCCCCTCTCTCTCCATTTTTTTCCTCCGACGGCCGGCTCCAATCTCCTTTTGCTCTCCGCCGGCCGGCTCCAATCTTCTCTCCAGTGACTCATTAAGTTTAACCGGTAAGTATTCCATTGTTTCTACTTTCTACATCCTTTCTGGCAGCTTTTTATGGTTAGGGATGTATAGATAGTTAGATATATTACAATAAACATATTCAGATCTATAGAACTATAGATGTAGACTAAGATGATGTTAGGATTAGGATTTTTTCTTGTATGTTTCATGAATTCATGCCATAGATCTACTAATATGGAACAATCAATGGAAAAATCAATAGGTCCTTAATACTTTATTTATCATAAAATTTAGAAGAAAAATCCAGTGCTTATATTGTATGTTGCTTGCTTTTTTCTTATATGTTTCTTATTTTTTTCCTTGTATGTTTCTTGACTCAAGTAAACATATTAAGAAGAAACTTACTTGGAAAAATCCACCAAATAAATTATACCTAACATATTTACATACTAATATCAAGACAGAATCATGGATTATGGAATAGGCGAATTTTATTTTCTGCTCAAATCAAAGTTGCTAGTCATTGTGGTCAACTGGTCATGGCTTCATCATCGTCATCTTTCTCTGTAAGATAAACTTGACTCCAGTTTTTTTTAATTTTCCTCTATTATATTTCTTTTTGTGTGGTTTAGTTGAAATTTGAAACACTTTTATTTTGTCGTGCAGCTAGCTTCAACTCCTGTTTGCAATGCAACTGCAAATGAAACTAATCCGATATCAAGTTCAAGTCCAATGGATAAGTCTCCGGATATTGCATCTAATGAAGGTGAGGTTCCTCCATGCTCAAATGATAATATTCCATCTTCATCTTGTAGTCTTGGTAATGGAAAGACTAAGAGGAAACCGATAAGGCTCCCTGCAGCAGTTTGGGCACACTTTGAAAGAGTTGGCCTTCGAGCAAAGTGCAAATATTGTGGTAAAGATTATGCAAGTGACCCAAAAAATGGAACTCCCAATTTGAATACTCACATAAGTCTTCAATGTAAAAAGTTTCGTGAGTCAAAACAAAAATCCTTATCTTTTTAACCTAATAGAAGCAGGGAAGATTGCCAATAGCAAACTCATTGCTACCTGTTATGATCCAGACTATCTTCAAGAGTCAATAGCAAGGTACATTATCAAGGAGGAGTTGCCATTTCAGCATGTGGAGAGCGAGGGGTTTAGGGACTTGTGTAAAGACTTTGAACCAAGGTTTATTGCTACATCTGTTTTGCTAGTTGGTCGTATCTTGATTAATATTGCCACATCAGTGTTGCTACCTGTTACATGTTATCAGTTTTACTAGTTGGTCTTATCTCGATTAGTATTGCTACCTGTTACATCAGTTTGATATTCATTTTTCTACTGGACTGATAGTATTCTAGTGGACTGAACTATCCTAGTATTGCATGCTTATTCGACATCAATTTTTTCTATTGGACTGATAGTTTGATATTAATTTTCTTTGCATTACAACCCGGTGGAATTCGACTTATTTGATGTTAGACACCACTAAAAGTTTCAAAAAGTATTTTAACGCTTAGAAAAGGAGGATGGCTAGTTTCTACGCATTTTATAAAAGTGGCACTAAATTGACTCCTCCAGTTAATGATTAGAATTATGCTCATGCTCTTACAAAGTTTTCGAAGGTATTTTACGTTGCAACTTTTGTTAAAGGATCAAGTAATTACAAGTTCAAGATTCAAGTTTATCAATTCAAAGCTCCAACTCATCCATATCAATCATCATGGATAAGGAGGATATTTCTTGATTATATTATTGTTATCTTAGACTATTTTGTCCTATCTTTATTGTTACTAAATTTCTTATAAATGAGAAGGTCATTAATGTAAATGTTGTGGTTGAGATTTTTAACCCACCTCCATATGTTGATTACGAAATTTCCATCTACCTATCTTTTTTCGTTTTTTCTTCTTGATATCAGAGCAGGTTGTGATCACTCGACACAACACTGTTTTTTCCAAATACATCGCACGAAATTCAAATAATCCTACACACAAAATTTAATCCAAACACTGGTGCATCACACCAAATCCAAACAATCCCATACCAAATCTAAATAATCCCAAATTCCACTGATACAAAAAATTCTGTACCAAAACCAAATCCAAACAATCCCACTGATGCATCACACCAAATTCAAACAACCCAATGCTCCAAATCTAAACAATCCCAAACATCAAATTCAAACAATCCCATTGATATAGAAAATTCTACACCAAAACTAAGAGATGATTCATTACTTGACGAAGATTTGATCATCTTCTTCGTGGGTAGAATCGGAACACTCCATGTTGTGTGGGAAGTTGGGCAAAAATATAGTGGATGAACTTGATGCTCCCTCTCAAATAAATCCAATATGCTCTCTCTCAAACAAGCCCAAGATGGTGGATGAACTGCTATGGAATCATTACGTGTCAAACTATGCATGGCCACCATGCACAGTTTGAGGGAAGATGTTAGACGATCAAATAAATTACAAGTTTAAGATTCAAGTTTATCAATTCAAACCTCCGACTCATCCAATCAATCATCATAGATAAAAGGATATTTTTTGATTATATTATTGTTATCTTAGACTATTTGGTCCTATCTTTATTGTTACTAATTTTTTTATAAATAAGAAGGTCATTAATGTAATCGTTGTGGTTGAGGTTTTAACCCACCTCTATATGTTGATTACGAAATTTTCATCTACCTGTTTTTATTTTTTTTTCGTTTTTTCTTCTACTTTGAGCTTTTCTGGTTCTACGTGTACCACATCCAATGAATTTCTCTAGCAATTAGTTGTGATTCATGAACAACTGAAAACTTGGACTAAGACAAGTTTCTCCAGTCTATGGGTAATAATATGAAAAATATTGGGGAAGTTATGACTGAATCCTTTTTTATTTGTTGATATACTAATTGACCTACGTCACAAGGAAGATGGCCTTGAATTTTTTTAGGGAATTATGTGGTAAAGAAATTGGTATGGAATTGACAAATAGGGTGAATAATTTTTTGCATGAATTATATGATAATACAAATTATTTTTGTTGGAAATTATTCTAAAAAATCTGTAAACAAAATAAAATAAAGTAAATGTTACCAGCCTCCGGAAAAGTCGCACACGAAGCACTTCCCTAAGAGTTGATTCGGGTCTATGTGCAGACTTGTTCCGAATGCTCCTAGTGGTAAAACTCCCGCTCTACCGGTATCTCCTCGTCGCACACAACTCGAAAAGAGCGACCCCGAACTTAGCTTTTCTGTCCAGAGCACAAACCGAAGAATAATGCTTTGAATTGAACAAGAGAGAATGAGAGGGAGAGAGTGGAGTGAAGATTGTGATTTTTATTGAAATGATGCTCTATTATATAGCATTAAGCATATGCTAAAGATAGTCTATGCTTAAAATAGCCTATACTAAAATTAGCCAAAAGAGGCTAAGTCTCCAACTTAAAAATGACACATGTTGAAGACTTGGCTTTTGAGGACTTGGCTTTTGCATGTAACATGCAACAATCCCCCCTCCAAAAGTCAAGTTCCGAAAAACATAGTGACAAGTGAATAAGAATTGATAGAGGATTTCTGGGCAAATATATATTATGCATAGATGAGATGGACTACAGCCTTGAATCTCACTTAGTTACTATTGTCTTTGTCTGAAGAAGTGCTTGATGGACTATGCCTTGAATCAGACTTCTTGAACCAGATTCAGAAAATAGCACACATAATACGCTAGAGGTTCTTTGGGTCTATCGGGTGGCGCTTTGATTGACCATGCACACTTTTACACATTCATGAGAGTTGTCTAGGATCGCCCTGTCCTATAGTCGCGGCCTTCACGACCTCTCATATAGGTAAGTCCTCAAGGGTTGGTGATAGGTATCAACCCTGCATATCATGCTTGGACTTATTAAGAGTTTAAACTCACCCTAACCATATCACACCGAAACACTGTCACCATAGGGATAGGGTATCAATGTACACATGTACAGCCTCCTGGGCTTTTATTTTAAAGAGAATTTAATCTCAAGGTCAGTGTTCCATATTAGTCACCTAGTCCAGTTTGTTCCTACCCATTGAACCGGCTTCTTGGGATCTCCAGTCAGACTCGGTTGGGTTGCCACTACTGGTGACTAAATTATGGACTTAACCCCATCTCCCTCGATGATTCTAGGATCAATGTCTTAGACAGACCCTTCGTCAAGTGGTCTGCAAGGTTTTTTTCTGACTTTATATAGTCAAGAACCACATATTTGCCCAATAGGCTCTTTATAGACTTGAAGCGCAGCTGTAGGTGCCTGTTCATCTTAGCATTCATAGAATCATGCTTTAGTAGTTCAATAACAGATTTATTATCACAATTGATAGAAATTACAGGAACAGGAATATGATAAACATGTATATGCATAATTAGATTTCTAAGCCATTCAGCTTCTGTACAAGTAGTGTCAAGAGCTATCATTTCAGAGTCCATTGTACTCCTAGCTATGATAGTTTCTTTGCATGAACTCCAGGAGATTGCTGCTCCTCCTAGAGTAAAAATATACCCAGTAGTGGATTTTACATCATGTGAATCAGTTACCCAGTTTGCATCTGAATAACCTTCTATAATATCAGGGTGTCTAGAATAATAAAGTTTATAATCTAGAGTACCTCTAAGATATCTAAATACTCTATCCAATGCAGTCCAATGTAACTGATTTGGATCTCCGGTATATCTACTAAGCCTCCCAATAGCAAATATAATATCGGGTCTGGTTCTATTTGATATGTACATAAAGGACCCTATCATCTGTGAATATCTATGTTGTTCTATAGGTGATCCTTCATTCTTCTTGAGGCCAACATTACTGTCATAAGGAGTAAGGGCAGGTTTTTTGTCAAAATACTCAAACTTTCTTAGCATTTTCTCAATTGAATGTGCTAAAGATTGAGTATAGCCCTCTTTGCATTTGGACACTTTCATTCCTAGGATCAAGTTGGCTTCGCCTAGGTCTTTCATATCAAACTAGTTAGATAAATAATTCTTAGTGTTATTTATCAGTTCCAGTGAAGATCCTAGAATAAGGATATCATCAACATACAAGCATAAAATGACACAACTTCCACCAGAATTTTTAGAGTATATACAATTGTCATACTCATTTGGCAAGAAACCGTATTCTATAATTACTTTATCAAATTTGTTGTGCCATTGCTTGGGAGCTTGCTTTAGGCCATAAAGTGATTTTACTAATCTGCAAACTTTCTTTTCTTGACCTTTAGCAATAAAACCTTCAGGTTGCTCCATGTAGATCTCTTCTTCTAGATCTCCATTCAAAAATGCTGTCTTTACATCCATTTGATGGATCAGCATGTTATGAATGGATGCTAAGGCTAGAAGGGTTCTAATAGAAGTAATCCTAGCTACAGGAGAATATGTATCAAAATAATCTAATCCCTTTTTCTGAGTGAAACCCTTGGCTACTAATCTAGCTTTGTATTTCTTTATAGTACCGTCAGCTCTGAGTTTCTTTTTGAAGATCCACTTGCAACCTATGGGTTTACTACCTAAAGGTAGATCTGGAAGAAACCAAGTATTATTCTCCATAATAGAGTTATACTCATTGTTTATGGCTTCTTTCCAGAAAGGAGCATCAAAAGAAGATATTGCTTCTTCGTAAGTTGAGGGATCACCCTCTATCAAATAAGTGAAGAAGTCTTCCCCTAAATTCCTTTCAATCCTTCCTCTTTTACTTCTTCTAGGTTCTAAGTCTTGTTCAGGTTATGAGCTTGATGAATGGTAATAGGAACTTGTAGAAGGAGCTAGGGAAGAACTTGAGGGGTTGGAAGAAATTCTATCCTTAAAAGGGAATATATTCTCAAAGTAAACTGCATCTCTAGCTTCTATAATGGTATTGTTAGAGATTTTATTTACTTCAAAATTAGTCACTAGAAATCTATTGGCATTGCTATCTAAGGCATATCCTATGAATACACCATCTACGGTCTTGGGTCCAATCTTTCTCTTTTTTGGTTCAGGGATTCCAACTTTTGCTAGACATCCCCAAACTTTGAGGTAATGGACTCTAGGAGTTCTACCTTTCCATAATTCATAGGGAGTCTTATCCTTAGATTTACTTGGAATCCTATTTAGGATGTAGCAAGCTGTTAATAAGGCTTCTCCCCACAAGTTATCAGGAGCACCTGAGCTGAGAAGCATGGCATTCACCAGGTCTAACAGAGTACGATTCTTCCTTTCAGCAACTCCGTTGGATTGTGGTGAATAAGGAGCAGTCACCTCATGAATTATTCTGCGTTCTTCATAGAAGTTAGTCATTTCGTTTGAGGTATACTCTCCGCCACGATCAGATCTAAGGATCTTAATCCTTTTCTTTAATTGGTTTTCAGCTTCTGATTGTAAACCTTGAATCTATCTAGAACTTCATATTTGGTTTTGAGAAGGTAGGTATAGCAATACTTTGAACAATCATCTATAAATGTGACAAAGTATTTCCTACCGCCTCGAGTCAAAACTCTATTTGAATCACAAACATCACTATGAACTAGTTCTAGAAGATCAGAATTCCTTTCTACGGATTTGAATGGTAGTCTAGAATGTTTAGCTTGAACACAAATCTCACACTTGTCTTTATTATCTACAGGAGACTTGGAAATAAGATTTATGTTCATCATCCTTTTAACGGAACCCAGGTTCACATGACTTAGTCTACCATGCCATACATTGAAAGATTCTACATTGGAAACAATATGCGAAGGATCCAACATTTTATTTATAGTACTGAGAATAAACATACTATCCTTTACAAATCCTTTACCAACAAAGGACTCATTCTTAGAAAATACAACTTTATTAGCTTCCATTACAATCTTGTAACCAAATGCTACAAAAAGGAAACGCTAACTAAATTTCTCCTAACAGTCGGCACATGAAGAACATCATGAAGAGGCAGAATTTTTTTTGATGTCATCTTCAGATCTATTCTTTCTCTTCCTATAATTTGTGTCGTAGAGCCATCTCCTAGGGTTATGCCTCCTCCACATGATTTCTGATAGTTTGAAAAACAGGAGCGATCAAATAAAACATGAACATTTGCTCCAGAATCCAACCACCAGTCATCAGAATGGTAAGAAATATTAACTAAGGGTTGGTAAGTCATAGACCTGAAGGAACCAGAACACCCATTCAGAATCACGTTGGCTTCTGGTTTAGCTGGGCCTTTCCCCCTATAGGAAGTCTTGATTGGTTCCTTCTTCCTTTGGAAACAGTTGATGGCCGTGAGGTTTGTTCTACCATACACAAAACAAAATCTTCCTTGATCCTGAGTCTGACCAAAGTTTCTAGGTTTTTGGAGTTGTTGATATTGACGATTCTGGTGGTTTTGGTGATGAGGCTGAACAATATTCTTCTTCTTGAAGATATTATTCTTGGGTTTGTGAGGATTATTAGGCTTAGGTTTGCTTTGGGATGACTCTACTAGGTTTACCTTAGCCTTAGTCTCAGTCTTGGAGTTAGACCTTAGCCTAAGTTGTTCTTCAACTCTAATTTGCTTCAGTACTTGGGCAAAAGTAAGGTCACCTTAGGTACGATGGAGGTCCTTTTTTACATCAGACCAAGAGGGAGGGAGCTTATCTACTAGGCAAGCTATCTTATGTTCAGCTGAAAAGGTTGTACCTTTAGCTTGAATGTGCCTCACAAATTTTTGGAATTCATGGATTTGTTCATTCATAGGTTTGTCATCTACCATGGAATACTTATTAAATGCTGAAGAAGTGAATCTTTCAATTCCAGTATCATCACAACCATATTCATCTTCGAAAGCATTCCAAAGTTCTTTGGTGCTTTTATATTCAAAGAATATATCATAAAATGAATCAGATAAAGCGCTTAGAATTCGATGGAAGCAGTGAAAGTCTATTTCCTTAGGGGTTTTAGGTTTGGAGGAACTGCAGGGTTTGGACATTCCTATGTCAGACTCAACGTCGTCAGAATCATTTATGATGGGTGTGGAACCATCAATGGCTGAAATTAGTCCTAAAGTGGTGAGCCAGAAATTCATTTGACTCTGCCACCTCTTGTAGTGGGTGCCATCAAACTTGGCTGGCTTAGCAGTCGAAGTCTCGTCTTTGGTAGACATGATTCTAAGGTCTAAAAATAAAATAAAATATTTACTTAATAAGATGGATTAAGCTAAAACTTAACAATTTAAATGATTTTTGGTAATAGACCTTTAAAATTTTAGTTTTTCAAGTTTTGATAAGGTTGGGTTAGCTGTAGGGGCCAGATCCCAACAAGCGGAGGTTCACTAGGAACTCTTAAGAACTAGTCACTTAGACGATTTACGTCTTTTTGACAGAAGGGCCCTTTCGGCTTGTTTCCAAACAAATCTCTACTTTAGAACTTTAAAATTAAAGAAATTTTACTAAATCAATTAATTGTTTACTTTAGCCTAAATATAAATATTGAGTAAAGAAAACTAGAATTCACAAAATTACTAACACAATAATGTTGTCTCAGGTGTCACTTTATGAAAATGACAAATTGTTACTAATGTAACAAATATTTAAAATTAACAAATAACTTGTTAATGGTAAGTTAAAAATATTTGCTTGGTGATAGTAAAGAGTAAGCAATGTATAGCAAATTTAGTGAGTGAATAGGAGATATGCTAACACTAATATAAGTTATAACAATGCATATAAGTCTTAATGCTTACAATAATTTAAGCACCGTATATTATAACAATGTTGATAACAAATTTCGTAGCAGCAATTAGAGATTTTATTTTATAAATGATTCAACTCTTAGATTGTTGGAAATTATTCCAAAAAATCTTCAAACAAAATAAAATAAAGTAAATGTTACCGGCCTCCGGAAAAGTCGCACACGAAGCACTTCCCTAAGAGTTGATTCGGGTCTATGTGCAGACTTGTTCCGAATGCTCCTAGTGGTAAAACTTTCGCTCTACCGGTATCTCCTCGTCGCACACAACTCAAAAGAGCGACCCCGAACTTAGCTTTTCTGCCCAGAGCACAAATCGAAGAACAATGCTTTGAATTGAACAAGAGAGAATGAGAGGGAGAGAGTGGAGTGAAGATTGTGATTTTTATTGAAAGGATGCTCTCTTATATAGCATTAAGCATATGCTAAAGATAGTCTATGCTTAAAATAGCCTATACTAAAATTAGCCAAAAGAGGCTAAGTCTCCAACTTAAAAATGACACATGTTGGAGACATGGCTTTTGAGGACTTGGCTTTTGCATGTAACATGCAACAGTTTTATCCTGAAAGTGGAAGTGAAGAGCATCCATATGAGGCAACTTTGATCAACGAGGTTGATGATGATAATGTTGATGTTATTAGTAGGACAAGAATCAGTTCTTGCTATCTCAAGAAAAAGAAAAGGAAGGTTATTAGGGAGTACAAAACAAAAGTTGATCAGTATTTGATGGAATCATATGAAGTAGACAAACCTGACTTTGATATCTTTGAATATTGGAAGAAAAATTTAGACAAGTACATGATTTTATCTTATATTGCTAAAGATATTTTGGCTATACTCGTTTCTACTGTAGCTTCCGAGTCGACTTTTAGTACTGGTGGTCGCGTCCTTGATCTATACCGGAGTTCTTTCTCTCCAACTACAGTACATGTTCTCATTTCCACTCAAATTTCATGCTCTCATTTGCACTCAAAATTTATTCTCTCATTTGCACTCAAAATTCGTTACGCTCAAAAGTGAAAAATGATCTTCGTAATTTAGTGGACGATATTGAAGACATTTAAGCAGATAATAAGAACTTTAGTAATTCCTTTTTTTGGTTTATTGGTAGTTATTATTCTTGATAGTTGATGTCTTGAAATTTTAATGGTTTGTTGCTTTTCTCTCTTATAGATGTTTTAGGTTGTGCATTAGAGAATAGTTTTGATGATAATTCATTGGTTCAAGACTTCAAGCTGCTAGGTTATTAGTGGCATAAGCATTGGTACAAGCTGCAATCCCAAAGATTTTCTAGCTGATATTATGTTGGCTTTTTGATAGTATGTTCTAATTTAAATTTTGAAACACTGCTGGCTTGGCTCTATCTCTAATACTTTGAAAGAGTTTTAATGCTCTGGCTTGGCTTTTTGATAGTATGTTCTGCCACAGTAGAACAATTCTGGGTTTTGAAACACTACTGTGTATATGTATCACTACAAAAAAAAGTGACCTTTGGGGACAACAAAAAATCGTCTTAAAAACTGCAATTGCCGTCCCAACAAATATTTGGGACGGCCTTTGGGACGGGAATGGACGGTCCCATTAGGGTGGCGTGGCAAAAACTTTAGGGACGGATATTGCCGTCCTAATTACTGTTAAAGGACGGTTAGGCAAAACGTCTCAAAAGTTTTCAAATTTATGCTTTTGTGTGACGGTTTATTAATTTGTCCCAAAAAATAAGTTTTTGTAACAGATATATTTCGTCCTAATAAATAAGGGACGGAATTTTAAAAAGCCCCAAAAAAAGTAATTTACTTTTTGTTACAGTACTATAATCGTCCGAAAAACTTAACAATTTTTTAAATTATTATGGAATTACTAATTTCCTGTTTATATATAAAATATATAATTGAATTTTATATACAACAAAAATTCATACAGAACTATTTTATTTAATCGCAAATGCATATGGTAGCCGCAACATTAACAAAGCGATTTCTATAAAACATATTTAAAGATAATATTCCATTGTTCACAAAATGAAATCCAAGTCTTACATCACTTTGAGTGTTGTCCCATCAAGTTTTACATCATTAAGCATTCACTTAATTTACAAAATAAAATCTACAACTTTTTTACACAAGTCCAAAACATATTTGATTTTCCAAAGTGGCATCTCCCATCATTTTAAAAATAGGTACAAAAAGCATTAGAAGGACCTGCAAATAGAAGTAAACAAATCAGTCTCATAAAAAATAACCTGCAGATAATGAAGTCCAAAACATGGCACTTCTACCTCCATTGGAGCAGTTGTTATCCAAATAAATCCCACATGGTTCACAACCACACTTAAAACTTGAGCAGTCCTTGTGAAACCTCTCTTGTTTACCATATCCTGAAATAAAGACATGTTGACATTGCGTGCACATGAACAATGTCTACTTTCTCATATCACTAGTCATACAAAGATAAACCAACTATAAAGTCATTAAATAACAATTTTTCCAGTAGTTTTACTTAAAGTCAAGCTACAAAAGTTTGAATCTAACTACTTGCAATCATAAAAATATTTGTTTTTGTTTAGATAATGAATCATCAGTTTGAATCTCAGACAAGCATAAAGTAAGCAACGGATTTTTACCTCAAATAATCAAAGTTCTTCTTAGGACTCCTTTCCAGCAAATTTGGCCTAGTCCTAGTCTGTCTCAGAAGCCTGCCCAAATGGAGATGAAGCAGAGCTACTTAATATAAGTTCAACGTGAATGAGAATTGCTAGAGAGATGTGGTTAAAAGTAAAACACATATTAGGTAAATTGCAGAAAGAAAAGAACAAAAAATAAAAGAAGAAAGGGCATCATGCTATCCCCTATGCAGGAAGACTTGTGCAACAAATGCAAGGTTCATATTAGCAGATCCTTCAATAATGTCCTTCTCAAATCACATGCAAAGCTAACACCTGTAACATTGTCAAATACAACATATGTTGGCAAGATCCGAATAAGACATCATAAATTGCATAATCTTTAATAGATAAACAATGGTGCATGGGATTACTGCCACAAAATACTACTTTAACATGGTATTGCTTTCATTTTTTTATTTAATAATAACAACAATATTAGTTAAATCAGCTGCAACCAATGCTCATAAGAAATTCTACATTCTAATCAATCATTTTTGGAACATGAATCTATTGGTAAAAGGATAACTGTGAGATTCTAATTGATCAATCTCACATGAATTAGCTACTTGGCCAAAATTCAGTTTTACTGTTATGATCTAGTTTTAAGAACAAATCATACAATTATTTTCCTAAATAAGAACAAAATTCAATATTTGCAATGATTAATTCAAAATTGTTGAAACTAATAAAAGTAAATGCCAAGTTCATGTCCTCTTATTCCTTTTTTTATTTTATTTTTACATTGTTGTAGCTTTGAAATCTAACTGTAGTAGTAAATTTTGGCTTCCCATAAATACTATAATTTTTAAATCTTATAAAAATTAGAGTAGTGTGTGTTTCTTTAATGAATTATTTGTTCCAATTGATTCAACCAAACTTATTTATGGGTTACAGGAATCTTCTTTCGAAATATTTTAGAGCTTCTTAAAAGTTCTGTAGGAAGCAATATTTAAATAGAGACTTTAGTGGATGCAAGTTTTGAAAAAAATAGAAAAGATGAGGACAAAAAAGAAATCATTTGATATTAGAGTGTACTATATTGCAATAACAATGGTTAAGACAAAACTAATCTATCGTATCTATACTGGAAACACACTATCCATAATATACACATCTTGTCTATCTTTTATGTTCACAATAATGTTGTGCTCATAGGTGGATCCAACGTTGTACCTATGATCAAATTTTATGCCACCGAAACTTCAAAAACTGAGAGGTATAATTCCTGAAAGATTATTATGTGCGAGGTCTATAACTCTTAGATACTGAAGACTACCCAGCTATTCTAGAATGTTGCCGAAAAACATATTTGATCCAATTCAAGAACTTGCAACTCATAAATTTCTCTCGTCCATGTTGGTATATACCCACTTGACTTATTTTAAGCAAGATCAAGAGTCATCAGTAATCCAAAATTCTCCAAGGATGGGGGGGGGGGGGGGAAGTCACCAAATAAACAGATACTTCGCAATTCTAATACCATCATAGGCAATTCTAATACCATCATATGTGAAAGAGCAGGAAGTGTCTAGAAAACATACCTAACACAAATGGTACTTTTCTTCTGAAATCAGCTTCTAAATGCCCAAGTGCGTAAAAGAGCAAGCCCCATCAATTTCTATACCATGGACCTTAATCAAGCACAAATTGCTTCGCACTCAACATAATTTGACGTGCTTCAACTGAAGGACAAAACATCGTGTCATAAAGATCAACTTGATGAGGAAATATATCAGCTCCAGAAACAAAAGTGCAAACCACCACAATAAAAGAAATATTTAGCTATAGGGGGCAACATAATTTAGTAAAAACAGACAAGAAAAACAAAATCAAACTGGTCTCAAGTCAGTGTTAATGCCACACATTATGTAAAGCAAAGTTGAAAGGGAAGGTCCATAAGAGATCAATGTTTGATGAATGGGAATGGGCCACACAAAACAATGAAGCGATGAGCAGATTCCATAGGAAGCCTACTTCGTTATTCTTTTATTGTCTTAAGAGAGGGTCGCTAACGACAAAAAGATACTCAAGATGTTGACATGCGTCCATAATGAATCCATGGCTGTGATAGTTTCTAGCAACACCATGCTTGTGACTGGACAAAAATCAGTCCGCTTTACTCTTCATGGAATCTTTATTTGTTGTTTCTTTTCCATTGTGTTCTCAAAGTGATCTTCTTTTGCAATTGAGTCGTCTTCCTTTTTTTTTTCTAATTCTCATTATTAAAATGCTGGAGGATTTACTCCCACCATTTTATCTCAAAAAGTAAAAAAATAAACCAAAACATGAACATAAATAATGAACTCTTCTGAGAAAATTCATAACCGCAAAGACAAGAATTTACATGGTTTGGCCAAGATGCCTAGATCAACGAACATTCACAATAAAGCATATATTAATTGCAATAATGCATTTATAAATTGATAAGACAAAGTGCTATCTCAAGAGATGATATACACAAAACTAGTCAGTTTTAGAATATATGCATCATGCCTACCAGTAGCTGTCCAAGAAGCATCATTCATCATTATGATGAAGCATCTGATGCCAATTTATTATTATTATTATTCAAGAAAATTTTATCCCTTCTGCTGCTGCTGGAGGTTTGAAACATTATGTCATTAACATGTAAAGGAAAGGAAAAAAATAAGTAGGTCTTCTTAACTAGGACAGTTATAATAACTACAGAAAACAAGTAGCTACCTACCTCTAGCCCATTTAATCTATGTGATGATAAGCAAGATGGTTTATAGCATTGGTACTGATAAGCTTTAGATGCTAAATGAGAAAGTAGGCAATGATAACATGGTCACAGAGAAGCAGTGTGACAGAAATAGGGGAAATGTAGTTCTTTCATAAAAATAATATGTGGTTCTTTCACAAAAAAATGTTGACAAGTAAGATGAAGGATTGGGCACCAATTTTGATGGTTGTGGCGGGGATAAAGAAAAATCTGTGGTCTTTATTTTTTAGGACTGCAAAAATAATATGATCTTCTTCCTGTTCTAGGGAGGGCACAAAGTTTTTGTGAAGGAATCTGTGGTTCTTTTATGGCATCCTATACATGCTCTTTATTTTTGTGCAATTTTATACTACTAAATTCGCAAATATAAAGATCAAATACCTCTATAAGCTTATTCACTTTTGTGAAATGACGTCCAAATGAAGTGTAGCTCATGCCATAGAGGGAATGGTGAAAGATAAACTTCAAGTTTTCTCTGAAAGGCATAACTTATTTCAATTATGTTATCCAACTTATCATAAATCGATATATTTAGCGGATGCAGTGAAACCACTTAAAATTTCAAACTATTGAAATATAAGCAGATCATATTAACATCAATAGTCAATAACAAAAAAAATGCACAATTTAGAATTATAATGAACCACAATATTGTTAACAGACATTGCATTAGAAGCACAACATTCATTTAAAAGTAATTCTTGAGCATAGGAAACATAGAAAACACGAAGCACGAAGCATGGAGATGTACTTTTACATTCATTTAAAAGTAATTCTTGAACAGAAAACATGAAGCATGGAGATGTACTATTATCCAATACACTCAATACTCGGATATTCCTATACTTCATGGATGTTTGTCAGATACACCTCACTTATTCTAATTTTGAAAATGCTACATCATATGCGGACTATATTCCGGATATCGACCATATAAGCCAGTATACCGTTGGAGGGTGATCAATATGATATGATCGATCGGTATGGAGGAAACCAATCAGGACCCACATCGGCAGTATCCGGGCCAATCAGATAATACATCTGGCAAATCGGTTGGTATATCGGCCCATATGTCGATCTAACACAATATACGTTGGATAATTCGGGTTTAAACCCGGTTATAAAAAAAACTGGTTCTAAGTATGTGGATGGACCTTATTTAAATTGTGTTAAACATTGATTCTATTACATTCATATTAATACTAAAAAAGTTAGGCATACATGTCCTATATGAAGTGAATTTTTATCCCATATATCACCATGATGTCATATCTCCTAACTAATTACATTGTCTGATGTCTGATTTTTGGTATGGCGGCCCCCACCTGGTATGGGTCTGATGTCCAAACTCAAGAACCTTCTACGGGAACATATTTAAGAGTATATAATAATTGTATTTCACACTTCTATTGTCATTAAAATCATAGTTTGCAGTATCGGTTGATATCGGTCTGATACGGCCGATACCGATACAGTTTGGCATGTCCCGATTCGATACTGACCGATACCCGATACTGGCCGATACCGACATTGGAGTCACTTTTTCAGTCAATTCGGCAAATAAAATTGAACAAAAAAGACAAATCAAGAAGCATTTAAAGCATAATAAGGTTGTAAAAGTATGTAAAAGAAGAAAAAGTATCTATTGCATGTAAGATAAGGGTCACTACTATTTCATTTAATTTTAGAACTACTAAGAAATAACACTAAAAATACTTAAAATTATGCCTAAATGTATAAAATATTTTTTTAAATAATTATTTATTAATAATTATTTGTTTTACGGTACACAAAAATTCGATACTCCGATCCGAATATCCGATACTACCGATATCGCCGATATCGATACTCATAGGAACGGTCCGATACCGATTCCGATACCTATACTGCGAACCTTGATTAAAATGAATCACGGGAGAAAATATGGCGAAAGAAATGTTGAACCTAAAAACTCTAGACTGAAAATTTTATATGTTGCTGAGTTAACTGTAGCTGAATCTAAAATGTCCTTCAAGGGGTTAGTGCACAATCCATTTTTTTGCTGCTGGACCAAAATTGTTCATTAGGCACTGATAAAGACGTGCACCATCAGTCAGCAAGTGTGTGTGTTTGTATGTTGTTGCATCCTTGCCCTTGTTTTTGGAAATTGTTGTACCCATGCCAAAGTGCAAAGGCTCAAGTGATTAACGAGAGAGGTATATAGCTTGAGCAACATGAAAAGCATTACAATCTCCCCACATGAGTTCCCAAAGAAATTTCAACAAAAGAAGAAACAATAAATTACTTCTAGCAGGACACACATGAACAATAGACACCATGATAAAATAATTTCTGAAAACTAGAATATCCTACAACACTCGAGATTCTAAATATCTCTCTTTTTTAGATTCTGAATATTGGGTTCATTTAGGCTTGGGGCTTGGCATTCGGATAACAATTGACATCCATATCAAGCACCACAGGATATATCAAAAATGAATGAGACTTATTCATGAGAAGTTTCCATGAATAGTATTTACTATGACTTATGTATCACTTGCCCCACTTAAGCATATTATAATAACCATTGATGAAGTTCATTAATATTCATCGACTTCATTAACTAATAACTATTAAATGAGATGGTCTAGTGGCTCAGCTGTCTAGAAATAATTTGGAGAGAAAATACAAAAAAATGAGTAAGTGATAAATAATAACACATATAAAGTAAAAAGGGCATCTCGGTGCCACAAGGCTCCCGCTTACGCAGGGTGTGGGGAGGATCAAGATGTACACAAGCTTACCTCCATATATATGGAGAGGTGGTTTCCATGACTCAAACATTCAATCTCTTGTGTGTGTTTACAACTTGGTCAAGATCTGAGGAGTAAACATACACAGGAATAATGCACAGTTAAATCAAAATTTTATTTCAGCTCTCTATGCGCTTCAAAAACGGATAGCTATTTTTGAGAATAATGTTAAACCTAGAGTTCCTAAAAAAAGATAAAGAGCTTAGAAATAACCAAATGACTCATGATGGTATAGAATGTGTGAGAATTAGTATCATCAAGATATAATTAAGTATAAAAATTGTGAAAATTAATACATACACTCCACTTCTTTAATCATCTAAGAGTGTCAGGCTCACAGACAGCTTTGGCATCCTCCACTGCCATCAACGTCTAACTTTTGCAAAGCAGTTCTCAGTGCCTGTAGATAGACACAATTATCAAGCTAAATAAAACACATGTGAAGCATAACATTTATCAATTTTGGCTACAATTTTCCCTTGAGTTAGAAGATATACCTCAACAGAACACTTAACCTTGCCCAATGTAATGTTTTGTCTATATTCCTTGTAGTATATGCATGAGTTGATGGCATTGTACGTTCCTGTATAATATCTTCCAGTTTCAATAAAGATGATGCCTTCTGCATTATAGCATTTATTCTGCTTTCTACCAAATTGGAAAGGATTAACTTACAATTTAAATTTTCAAGATAGCTTTAGCAAATTTACAACTCAAGTGTCGACCAACAATTTAATGTCTTTCTAAGAGAATCAAACATAGAAATTGTTGACTTGGCACCTTTTCAAAATTCAGCAGTTGACAGACTGACAAACTTTGAATTTTTTTTTCTTCCGAATGATAATAAAGGAACATAGATATAACGAACATATGAATCTTAAAAGTTAATATGTGTTTCTTATAATGTTATTAGCAACAACAGTCAATTTAAACAGTCAACACATACATATTAGACATAAGGCAGGAGCATCAAACTTATCAAGCACACTCATCCAACAGTTTCTACAGAATTGACAATGTCAGTTTAGCATAATTACCTTCAATTACTAAGGCGATTCATTATTAAAATACAAAAAACACTGGAAAAAAAACGGAAGAGAAATCATCTTTCTTCTTCTATGTTGCATTGTCAATCTTATGATGAGAAGTGATGAAGTTTTTTTCACCAGATGCTTTAGAACCCCCAAGAACTGAAGCTCTATTGTTTTCTATTGGAGATCTTTTATCGTTCAATAAATCCGATCCATCAGTTTCTAGTTTACCAGACTTTACAATGTCCCTGAAAGGTTTCATCTGTTTCTGAAAATCGAGTCCTTCATCCGTAGCACTTTCAAGAGTTCTTACCACCGGAGGAGTCTCTTCAGAACTAAAAAGTTTTTCAGTTGAGTGTATCGGCTTTCCTGTGACCTTATCTTGCACCAAATCAACATTAGCCATGTGTTTTTTCTTTGATTGAACCTTCTCTTTACTTTTTCTGCAAAACTATAACCTTTTTCTTTTTAGGATTTTCAGAAAATAATATATGATTTCTTACAGGAGTTTGTAAGTCTTTAACGATCTTATGCTTCTTGTGAAATAATTATTTAACGGACAAATAAATCAACAGGTGTACAGCCCCTGGTTGGAGAAGAGGAATGAGAGAGAGATGAAGAAGCTTTGGATGGGATAGTGTACTTACTAAGCTCGTCGACGATGCCAAAAACTTCAAGCAGGAGTCTTAGTAGCTCAAATCGAAAGTCGAACGCCTCTCCTCCCTCCTCCGGCTGGGGTTATGTTGAAGATCGAGGAGGTCGGAGTTGTGGCGCCTGGCGCACATGGAGGAGCGGGCTCCAGTGGGCGGTGTCTTCGACCTTCGCTCTTTCTATCTTCCGATCTAGAGAAATGGAGAGGGAGGCTGGAACCAATCTAGGGCTCATAATCTCTTTCCTCCCTTTCTCTCTTCACATGTATGATTAAAGTGGAATCAATAGCATCTCTTAGATCTTTTGATCCAACGGTTAGGAGAAATAATTGGTAAAAAAAGATTTTCAAGAATGTTTGGGGATGATAAATTTTAGGCCGCAAATAATTTTCATTCCCGCCTGATTATTTGAGACGATCCCAAAACTCACTTGGGACAAAAAATATTAATAGTCCCAATTAAGAGATCAATTTTCCATTATGTCTCAAATAAAACTATTTTTTGTTACAAAAAATATAACCATCCTAAATATTAATTTTTTAGGACGTTTCAAACTAGTGTTTCTAGTAGTGTCGTTCCAAAAGCTCACTTTTTTTGTAGTGTATTAAATGATGATATTGTCCAATTTCTGGGTTTTTTTTCTTGAATTTATATCATTAATTCAATATATGAGTAATGAGTATGATGTCATTTTTCGCTCTATGTTTTTGGCTTTTTTCTCTGAGTTTGGAGTATAGACATTGTATATCAGTTACTGAATGGATTTGGAGTGTGAATGAATATGTGAATTTATTTGGGTCACTTGTAGCCAAGGAAGTGTCTCTGAATAGATTTGAGGTGTCTCTGGATTTATTTGGGTCACTTGGAGTGTGAAGATTTGAGACTTTCATGTTTGTAATGTGCACTTTTCAGGGTACTACTGATGTTGTAAGGCAATATTTGTGGCTTTTTGAGGAACATAATGTCATGGAATACCTTGCTCTTGCTAGATATCATCCGTATCCTAAATCTATGGGCCAAGTCTTGGAGTGTGAATGAATATGTGATTTTATTTGGCTTTCTGTCTTATATTGTCCAATTGACTTGGAGTGTGAATGAATATGTTGAGTCTATGAATGAATATGTTGAGTCTATGAATGAATCTGTGAATCGGGTTGTATATTAGTTACTGAATAGATTTGGCATGTTGCTTATAATTCTGGAAAAATTTCAACCGATTAGCCGGCCAAACCAAACCAAGTCGGTCAGTTTCAAAACCGAACCGACTAGTTGATTGGTTTGGTTTAGCTGCAAATATTTTCAAACCGATTAACTTCGGTTCGACTTTGGTTGTGACCAAATAGGTCGACCACCGACATTATGGGCAATCGAGATCACATGGAGGTGGACAGAGGTCTGTCTTATCAGCACATCATCAGGAATGGAGCTTGGAGTCCAGAGTCCTACCGACATACTGAGGGTCTTGGTGAGATTATTCGCGGGATTGAGATTGACCCATCCCAGCCTTAGGATATTTGGGTCTGGGATCCGTCTGGCGTGACTGGAGGTACTACCTCGGGGGAGTTCTCCTTCCAGAGTGGCTACAACCTTATGCGTAGTGCCAATCCCCCAATTGGTGATTATGACTTCAATTGGTGATTATTTTTTGACTGTGGATTTTCATGGTCCATATGGTCTGAGCAAAACCGTATGCTGGACGGAGGTATCTTTGGCAGGTCGATTGGAGCAATCATCACGGGTATTCGAGATTGCAGATGGCGAGACATGGTCTGGTTCAAGACTACTAGGATTCGGCTGACAGTCGCTGTCTGTTTGGTGGGAGAGGAATCGACGCATATTCGAGGGACTTATCACCCCTCCGGTTGGTATCCTCCATAATTTAGAGTTTTATGTAAAAGAAATGGTCGACTGACGGGTGGGCGTCCATCCTGTGTGTGTATGTTGTATGAGTATTGCCTGATTTTGGAATAAAATTTACCCTTTTTTCCATATATATATATATATATATATATATATATATATATATATATATATATATATATATATATATATATATATATATATATATACACACACACGAAGGTTGTACATACAAGTTTGGGTTTTGAAAAGTTGGAGACATTTTACAATGTCATATATCAATAAATATATAATATATTGCATGTTATATATATTGAATGTTCTAAATATTCTAAAATAAGTAACATAACACGATACGAGTTTAAGTAAAAAAAACTACTAACATTAAACTTGTCTTCTATCACACTGTCTTAGTGTTGTTAGAGGATGAATACGAGATTCCCTGATATATCACCGAACTAACTACTCTATAGGTCAACAACATTCTCTCAAATGATATAATTGGCATATGGTGATGATGTGTTGTTTTCCTTGTGAAATGACACTATTTTTGACCTTTCGGTTACATGTATAACACATATATATATCTACACGGCCGTACCCGGTAGTCCTACCTACGCTTTCATTCCTCAATCCTGTTATTTTCGAGTTTACTGGCTGTTGTCATTCGATAGAACAAGTCCAGGTCATTTTTATTTCCTCAATCATTTGCCCAGTCAATTTTAGGTTTTTAGGCATGCCAGATTCCTTTTGATTAAGAATAGCTTGGATAGTTTTTGATTTGTTATTCCATCTTTCGACAAACATGTTACTTGCACTTTAAAAGTACAAGGCTTTTGAAATCCTAACAATTACTGAAACCATCTTGTAACTGAAAGTGATTTCCTTCTCCAAATGTGCTCTCAATTGTCTTAATTTTGCTGGGTATGACCCAGACAGAGTTGGAGGATAATTTCCATACTGGGCTTATGAGGCCTTATGAATTTAGACAAAATGCTTAAAGGCCTCATGGATTTGGAAACTAATGGGCTAATTTTCATATTGTAGTATGAAGTCAGTTACTCAAAAAGTATGTACAAGACTTAATGGGATGAAACTATGAGGGCAGGTCGGCCATTTCTCTGTTGTTGTTTGTGAATTCTTGTGGTATGTTTTTTATTTTTTATTTTTTGCCTTAAAGTGTTCATTTGGATTTTATCCCCTATATGCTGCTACCTAAAGTCTATTTGACAGGTTTATTTTGGATGGGTTATGATGCCTTCATTTGAGAATTGGAGGTATGATACATTGGGTTTCATCTGTGTATTTATTGGATAATGTTGTTATTGCCAGCCTTTATTTCAGAACTGGAGGCATAGTAGAAAAATCCATTTCTCTATTGTTGTGGTGGTGAATGCTTGAGGCATGTTTTTCAATTTTCTGCTGCCTAAAGAGGTGATTCCTTTATTTGGATTTTATCTGCTATATACTGATATCCATAACCTATTTGACGAGTTCTTTTTGGATGGTTATGCTGCCTTCATTTGAGAATTAGAGATATAATATATTTGGTTTTATTTGTGCTGCCTTTATTGGATAACTAGTAAATACACGTGCTTTGCACGTATAATAATATATAATAAGAACATTATTCAATTATAGTCAAATATCTCTTCTAAATCATGTGGTTAAGGTGGTAGGTATTCTTCTTGTTTAGTTGAGTTCAATTCCCCATGTTGAATATATATAACAATTTTAAATTTTTTTCAACATTTGTTTACATGATTTATTTTTTTAAATAAAATGGTCCATGATATAATGACGGCTTAGATGACTCACTATTGAGCCATTTTGAAGCCTCATTATATAGTGGAAGATGTTGTTGCTACTACTGCCTTTCTTTTAGGAGCCGGAGTCGTGGACTGTTGTTGTTGTTGTTGTCAGAGTTAGAGGCATGGCTTTTTGGATTTGAATATTCAATTTCATGTTTCCTTCATTTGAGTATCTGTCATTTGGTTGCATTTGAATTCTTAAATTATTTTGCAG
This sequence comes from Iris pallida, assembly GCA_029216955.1. Classification (NCBI taxonomy): domain Eukaryota; kingdom Viridiplantae; phylum Streptophyta; class Magnoliopsida; order Asparagales; family Iridaceae; genus Iris; species Iris pallida. The sequence goes on along the minus strand of JANAVB010024600.1, from coordinate 7,495,723 downwards.
ATTGTTTCTTGATTAAATGTGTTAATTCTATCTTGACCGATAATAGGCATTTTCAATTGGTTACAGATCAGGGATTCGATTAGTGTTCCCAGTAATGATCAACAGAGCATTACAAAGAGTGGTTGGCAAATGTTGAAGAGAGGGTTTCATGGTAGCTTACTTAGCACTTTCATCTTGGAAGCTCCTTAGTGTATTTTGTTATATAGTTAGGCAATGTGTCATGTATTTTGGTTTATTTGTATGTATAATTTTTGAATGCAAACCATATGTGGTGGATATTGTACAAATCATATATTTTGGTTTATTTAGATATGTGGCTCGGTGTTTGCGGTTTACAAATGTGTATTTGTTAATATAAAAATTATGTGTTTAATAGTTCTTTGTTGTCTGTAATGTTTTGGTTTATATTGATATTATGTGTGTGCTTAGTAATTGGCAAAGGAAAACATATATATAATTATAAATAGAATTTTGGTTAAACAAAAATTAGCTTCTCTTGACAGTTATAGAACACCAACAAATATCTAAATTCTGCTACAAAATATTATTTTTTGACTGTTTTAAAACATCAAAAATATTTTTCTAAACGATTTTAATTTTCCCGAAAAAAGGATTTTCTTGACGGTCATTACCCGTCGCTTGGCTAGAGTCAAGAAAAGTTCGTATTTACCTTGATAGTTTTTGGCTATGTCTTTTTGAAAGTTTTAAACCGTCAAGATATTTCTTTTACTTGAAGGTTTAAAACCATTAAAAATCAACATCAAAACCATCAAGAAAAATAAAGATTTTCTTGACTCTGGTCTAGATGACAGATGTAGAACCGTCCAGAAAACCCTTTCTTGACGCGAAAACCGTCAAGAAAAAGCCATTTTTTGTAGTGAATAATAAAGAGACATGATAAGGAGATCAATACCTCAAGTGAGAAAGAGTATCTTGGAAGAATGCCAAGAGATCCAGAAGAAGAATCTAAGATGTGAAGAAAAATATAGGGATTTGGATGGAGATTAATGGGAAAAAACTAGGGTTTTGAAGTTTGTAGGAGGTAGAAGATAAATTTAAGTAGCCGAATTCTTTCTTAGGGCTTATGGGGAAAGAGAAGCTTATAAAGGAACCCAAAAAGTTACGTGAAAACTCAGGTCTAGACTCATTGCTATTTAGATCCCAGAGGACCAAATTCAGCCCGAGTTCAGTCCCTAAGGACCAGAAGTGAACTCTAAGGTCCTGTGACCAAAATTACTAAAAGTGAATCGAGTTCGGTTGTCTGAGTTTCAGAGACTGACTTCTGTCCAAATTCGGTTGTTTATGCAAAGATTCTGCATGTGTTCATATTGTAATGGAGCATATAATTCCTAATTCTCGAAAAATGAAGTTGAACCGATCCTCGGCGGCTTGGTGAAAATGTCAGCTAATTGATGTTCTGTGTCAATAAAGTGTAGACAAATATCTCTGTGTTGTTGGTAGTAATTGTTGGACCGTTGAGCATCTCTAGAGGAGGGAGGTTGAATAGAGTGTATACGTGTGCAGCAAAAATAACCACCACTTAAAAAATTTAGCAGCTATATAATATGACAGATATAAGACAGTGATTAAATGTAGTAAAGTAAGAGATTAGAGAATCAAACTCAGTGACACTGCGATGTATACTGGTCTCCCTCTCAGAGTACTACTCCAGTCTCGAGTCTTGCACGATGTTAATCTACTATGCACAAGCTAAATGAGAGTTTGTAGTCTCTTTCATCACCGTGCTTAGTGACGAGCGCACGACCGACTCCACAGACTTGATTTCAAAAATTGGAATATTTTTGACTTGCAACCTCTGATACAACTCTTCTGAACCAAAACTCTAGATTGAAACAGAACTTTATTGGCTTTGGCTAAAGAGTGGTATAGGCTAAGTTTGAAAGCTTTTGCTCGAGATAAACACTTAAAGAGATAGAGAAGAGAGAATAAATGAGTGATTTTAAATGGTTAGAATTCTTCTCTGTTTATAGTGTTTTTGTTGACTGAACTCGGACAGAGTTCTGGCAGAGTTCGGATGCATGAATCTCGCAAACGAATGTTGTATGCAGATTTGGTGGAAACTAATTTTTGAATTTATCCAGACCGAACTCGGGCAGAACTTCAGTCCGAGTTCTGTCAACAGTATGAATGAGCCAAATTTGCATGGGTTTTGGGCTTTTTGGAATTGTGGTCTTTTTGGATTAGATAGGTAGGCTTACTCGGATATATGGATTAAAAATAACCTAATCCAGTATTAATTCTGATCAACCTCACAATATATTTTCTATACTCAATAAAATGAAAAAATATAGTACAAAATATAAAAGTCTTGATCTTTGATTCCATTGCGATTGGTTCTTGATGACGATGCAATGTATACTTTGAAGTAGTAGGTAGCAGTTGGACGTAGACAAACTTCTTTTTGAAACTTGCAAACCTGTAACAGTCTGTATATTTTGCGTATCGACCAAAGTTAACGTTGATTTTCAAAATCAGGTGTGATCATTAACCAATAGGCTAACAATCTTCTCCATTTTGATAATTGACAAACTTTGAGTCTATACCAAAATATAACAAAATATATAACAAATATGTACCTGACTTGTTCTGAAGCTGAAACGAATTTTTTTTTTTGGTTATACTCTTTCTCCCCCTTTTGTCATGTACTCAAAATGTAGCTCCCCCGCAATATGTGAAGCCAACAATAACAAAGAAAAAAAACATAGTAATATCCATAAAATGAATGAACCAAGTCATCAGCTCAACAAAAACATAACCCCAGTAGTAGCAATAATGAAATATGAGTATTGGAAACTGACTAATATAGAATAAAAATCAACAACTACTGAAAGTGCATAAACAACTAGAACTGAGAGTAGTGCAAAATACAACATAGTCCAAACAGTGTAAAATAAAAGTAAAAGTAAAAGTAAAAGTAGTGTCACTACAAACGATCATCATCACAGAACATTGTCATAAAATACTAAGACCAAAAGACTAACTCAAGCATCAGCATCATCACCAGGAGCAGCAGGAGGAGGCTGGGGATCAACATAAGCAATCGTCGGATCGAAGAGTCTGAAGGTGGGATGATCCTCAAGCCTCGGTCTGTCAAAGAAGGGCTGACGGACAGTAGAAGCTAGAACTGAGGGATTTTGTGCCAATGTGTACTAAATGTCCGCCATGCTATTTCTCAAGATATGGGCCTGAGAAATGTGACAGTACTCAGCATCGGTGAAATAAGTCATATAGATCTTGTGCCTCTGTCCCAGGAGGGTGACAAACGCACCGAACCTCTGGAAGAACTCATCGAAGTATCCAGGAGCAGCAGGGGCTGGAGCTGCGGCTGGATCAGGAGCTGGAGCAGTGCCGGGTGGTAATAGAGGCTGAAGGTATTTTCTAGATCTAGACAGCTCAGTAGAAGACCCAGAAATAGGACAAATATCTTGGTTAATTTCAAATCTGGAGAATATTGTGGCTAGATGCATAGGACAAAGGAGGCTACAGCCTACCCTCCGACAACTGACCATACCCACAATAACAGTCTTAGGAACAAAAATTGTGACTCCAAAGTGAATGGGATACATGGTCGATATTACTAAAAAGGTGACCTCATCAGTAGATCCCGTCTTAGGTAGCAAGACAGAGTAAATAATACGATGTAGTTCATAAAAATGTTGGTTCGGGTGCTTTGCGAACAATCGAAACCGAAGGACTGGAGCCGGATGACACATAGCAGCCTTGAATGACTCAAGGGTCACATATGGAGGGAACTAAACTTTGTGAGTATCGACTACAGCTTCGCCATTGTTAGGCATATGGAAGCACTCACTCAAGTCTGTCGAGTTAAACTCACGTTCTTTTCCACCAACACAAGAATACATGTTGTCGTCTGCTTCTTGCATATTGCAATAGAACATAGAACAACATTATCATAAATATTACTAGAAGTTTCAAGAAAATCTCGAAGTTCCAAGTTTTCAAAAGTAGAGGCATATTCAAATAGAATAGTAAAATTTATCAATTTTTTGGGACAAATTTTTCGGTATCAAAATTGGTTAAATCAAGAGTCCGAAATTTTCAAAGTTGGAAATATATTGGTGTTAAAATCCTCTTCGCTGTCGGAACGAGCGGGACTAAATACGTTAACGGGTTTATACTCTGAAGTAGAGGATGAAGCCGCGGAGTCTCTTTTCTTTCTCTTGTGAAAGGGAAACCATTGAAATTGAAGTAGAGAAAGGAGAGAGTTATAACTCAAAATAAAGAATCAAGAGAGTGGACAATGTGTTTGTAGAGCCGTTAGATCCAAGAAAACGAAGTTTAGAGGCTTGAAAATTGGTTTTCCCAAAAGCTAGGATTAGGGTTTTATGGTCGATCGGCTGGATTTGAGGAGGAAGATGAAGATAATAAAGAAAGAGAGGAATTTTGTTCGTTGTTGTTTAAATGAAAAAGACCCCACAGAGTTCGGTGCGAACTCGGTCAGAACTCGATTCGAGTTTGGCCACTTTATTTTCAGTTCATTTATGAGTTATGAATAATATAAATAGCTTAATAACTTTTAACTCTTCGATTTAATTAGTATTCATCACCTTGGGTTAGCTGTAGTGCCCGGATCCCAGCTAGCGGTAGTCCGAAAAAACTTGGCACCGTGTCGCTTAGACTTTTATGCCTTGTTGACAGAAGGGCCCTTTCGGCTTGTACCCAAAATAATTTCAACTAATAAATCTTGGAATATCAAGTTTTAAGTATTTTTATTAATCATAAAGCACTATTAATATGAAAATTCAAGTATGCCTAACTCTCGACGCAGATAATTGAATCGGTCTTCAGCTAGTGATTTTATGAAAAAGTCTGCTAATTGATGATCTGTGTTAATAAATTCTAAGCATATGTCCCTGTGTTGTTGGTGATCACGCAAAAAATGATGTCGTATTTCTTTATGCTTTGTGCGTGAGTGACATATTGGGTTCTTAATCAAGTTAATCGTGCTAGTGTTATCACAGTAAATGAAAATCTTTATGTAGTGCAGATTATAGTCTTCTAGGATTTGCTTCATCCACAAAATCTGAGCACAACAATGTCCTGCTACGACATACTCAGCCTCAGTTGTTGATAATGCTACAAAAAAAAAATTTTGCTAAACCAGGAGACTAATCTTTTTCTAGGAAATGACATGTACCACTGGTACTTTTATGGTCTACTTTACATTCAGCAAAATCAGCATCTGAGTAACTAATTAGGTCAAAAGATATAGTTTTGGGATACCATAAACCGACTGCGGAAGTCCCCTTACGGTATCGAAAGATACGTTTAATGGCGCATATGTGTGATTCCTTATGATTAGCTTGATATCGTCCACAAATGCAAACACTGAGCATAATATCCAGACGATTAGCAGTTAAGTAAAGTAAACTATCAATCATAACTTGATACTTACGCTGGTCGATTGGTTTGCCACGTTCATAAATGTCAAGATGTGTTGATGTTGCCATTGGAGTGCCGATAGGCTGTACGTTGTCGAAGTTGTACTTCTTTAGTAAATCCTTCGTACACTTGGCTTGATTGATAAATGTTCCCTATGAGTGTTGTTTGATCTAAAGTCCTAGGAACTAGTTGAGCTCTCTCATCATACTCATTTCAAATTCACTCTGCATACACTTAGCAAAATCTTGACAGAGTGTTTTATTAGTAGAACCGAAAATAATATCATCAACATAAATTTGCACAAGTAAAATACTATCATCTGAAGATTGGATAAATAAAGTTGTATCAACTCTTTCTTTTGAAAAACTATTTTCAAGTAGGAAAGTACTTAGACGTTCATACCAAGCACGCAGTGCTTGTTTGAGTCCATAGAGAGCTTTTCTATGCTTGAAAATATGATCAGGTTTTTGGAAATCATCAAAACCAGGGGGTCATTTCACAAAAACTTCTTCCTTAAAAAATCGGTTTAAAAATGCACTTTTCACGTCCATTTGAAAAAGTTTAAAATCATGAAAACATTCAAATGGACAAACATGCGAATAGCTTCTAGTCTAGCAACATGAGCATATGTCTCGTCACAATCAACCCTTCTTCTTGATTATAACCATGTGCCACTAGACGTATTTTATTGCATAAAACTTGTCCATCCTCACTAAGTTTATTTCGGAACACCCATTTGGTACCAATTATCGATTGACCAATAGGTTTAGGAACAAGTTCCCAAACTTGATTTCTTTCAAATTGAATAAGTTTCTCTTGTATGATATCAATCCAAAATTCATTATTCAAAGCATATGCTACTGTCTTAGGTTCTACGTGAGAAATAAATGCTACATTTACTGCTATATCTTTAGTATAAAAATGTGTACTTACACCTTTGTATATATCACCTACTACGAGTGTTTCTGGATGGTTTGGCATAAATTTCATCCTCTTTGGTAGATTTTTCAGATAGCTCTCGTTAGTAGCAGTATCTTCTGGTGGTGCCTTGGTTTTGTTTTATAGATTCTCATCGTCATTGTCGTAAGATCTCTAACTATTGAGCTCATCAAAATTAATGTTAATCGATTCTTCGACAATCATAAGTCTGCCTTAGAGTCGAACTTACCCAAGTTGTCTTTGGTGTTCAGGATAAAACAGCGACAACCAAAATTCTTGAAATAGGAAATGTTTGGAATCCTTCCAAACCATAATTCATAAGGGATTTTCTTCGAGATAGGTCGAATTAACACCACATTTAAAATATGACAGACTGCACTAGCAACTTCTGCCCAAAAATATTTTAAAAGATTATGCTGGTTCAGCATGACTCTAGCCATTTCGCTTAGAGTTTGATTCTTTCGCTTCACAACACATTCTGTTGAGGAGTTATAGGACAAGAAAACTCGTGGTAGTATCCACTATCATCACAAAACTTTTTAAAATCTGCATTTACGAATTCGCTACCATGACCACTTCAGATTCGAGTAATCATGAAGCCTTTTTCGTTTTGTACCTTTTTGCAAAATATTTGAAATTCAAAAACGGCATCATTTTTGTTTGATAAAAAGAAAACCCAAGTATAGCGAGAGAAATCATCGACTATAACAAAAGCGTAGTGTTTACCGCCAAGACTAGCGACTCTACTAGGACCAAATTAATCCATATAAATTAACTGCAAGGGTCTAGAAGTACTTACAAAGGTGGTGGATTTAAAGGATGACCTATTTGCTTTATTTTTTTCACAGTAAGCACATACAATATCTCTCTTGAATGTAATTTTCGGGAGTCCTTTTACTAGCTTTTTGGCGCATAGCCATGAGATAGTGTCCATATTTGCATGTTCTAGCCTCATTTGCCAAAGCCAACTTTCATCCTGATTGGCTACTAGGCACTTTCCTGCATTGTTAATACATTTTAGAAAGAAAACAAAAATATTGTCTTTCCTGATCCCTTCTTATACGGGATTCCCGGTAGACATTTTATAGATAGAATATTTGTCATTCACAAGGTTGATGCCATAACTATTATCTGCCAAGTGACTTATGCTTAATAGGTTATGTTTCAACTCCGTGACTAGACAGACGTATTTTATTTTTGGGTAAGGAGACATAGCAACAGTGTCGTTACTAATAATATCACCTCTTAGATTATTGCCGAAGGAGAGGTATCATTCTTTCTTCGTCGATAGCATAACGAGTAAATATGCATCACCAGTCATGTGCTACGAACATTTGTTATCGAGTATCCACTTGCTTCTAGCATGAGAGGGTTGAGGATCCACCTACAAAACGAGTAGATGAATCCTTTGGTACCCATTTCTTCAAGGATCCTTTATGATTAGTCTTAGAAATCCAAGCAAGTAAATTATTGTCAAAAAGCTTTCTAGCTCTACAATATTATGATATATGCCCGTGTATACCACAATATGTGCATGTAAATTTTAAAAAATATGCTATTTGTTTCTGTGTTGACATTCTTGTGTCTTTCTTGGAAACCTGTAAGTGAAAGCATGATTGTCAGAAACGTGCTTAGGTACTTTCTTCGGTTTAGTCCTTTGTGATGTATGCTTTGTGTTAGGACTAACCTTAGGTCGTGTAACAGGAATGGCCTATTTGCCTAACTTGATCTATAACTTCTTGGAGACCGCACAAGACTCCTTATATTTGGCAGTCATATCTATGAGTCTTTGCTCAGTGACTAAGTGTCTTCTCTTCTCTATTGCAGAAGCATGAAAAATCTCAGCTGATAACATTTATCCACCACAGCGCAGATGATACAAAGGTGCAGACCGAGTATTAAAAAGACAACAGAAGATACAGAAAGAAGTTTTCTTATTATTATGCCTACAAAGATCTAGTACAGATTCATCAAGGCTATATGTAAAAGACTAATCCTACTTCTTCTACAAATGATCGATTACAGATTCAACAAGGCCTAGAGGAGTCTATAAGGGATTTAGGCTTCGTCAAAGCACAGTCCCCCTTCTTCTCGGTACGCATACTAGAAGATTGTTCCCCATTGAAGCGTATTCTGACTTTCTTGTGGGCACAACCCTCCAAAAGTGCATCAGCTACTCGATTGAAGCGAGCAACTTCTTGAAGCAGCAATTGGCTCGGGTTTCCAGAAGGCACAGAAGGTCTCAAAAGCCCAGAATGGGCAGGGCAGAGCACAACTTGTAGATCTTCGGGCTGGCCATCCACCTACAAGCTAGGTTGTCAGGACCTCGAAGACCTCCAAGGCGTCGCCCAGGATCGAACTCCTCATAAGAAGCATTCCAACACGTTCCAAGGCCCGTCAATAGTTCTTCTATGGAGACATAGCCCCTTTGACTCTTCGGAAGAAACTCCCCCTTTATATAGGGCGGGAGTGGTCCAAAACACAGGCCACACGGCCGACGATCAAAATTCCCACATTAATGGGACCGACTTAGGACTCAACACGATGAACCTCATTAAATAAAGTTTATTTGACTAAGTACTAGACTATCCTAGGACCCTTTGAAATTCCCTAAATAACGGTGGCAATTAAGAGGGAGGCGTTCATTAAGGAGCGGTCATTTATTGCTCTTTAAAAGAAGACTTTAAAGCCAATGCCTTCAATCCAGAGGCGCAGCTATATCCCTGCGCCAACTTCAGGCGCAGACTGGTGATGTTTCCACACTACCTCAACTCTAACGGCACAGCACTCTGCTCCAACCCAGACGCTTAACTACCTTTCGTCAGAGACTTGGAAGACACCGTTTGCCTCCAGCACAAGCCCGACTGCTACTCTAAAGCACAGTAAAATGGTCTATTTGAAGGCGCAGCCTACTCGTCGCCCTAAAGCATAGAGACTTTACATGAAACACAGCCTACTCGTTGCCCTTAAAAGCACAGAGGCCCTGTTATCTTCGAAACATAGTCTACTTGTCGCCCTAAAGCACAGAGGTTCCATCGTCTCCAGAAGCACAATCTACTCGTCGCCCCATAAGCGCAGCCAGCCTTGCCTGAAGCACAGACGGTATGGTCCGACCCAATCGGTTTGTTTAAATCTCAGACGAAGATTACACAGAATCTAAATCTGAGATAAAATCCCATGATTTGCTCGGCTACATTCGAACAAGCAAATCAACACGCGCCACGTGTCACCTCCTTTTGTTATTTTGATAACCACTAGAGATCTCATTTGAGGAGAATCTCAGTACATGTCACGTGTCAGCGCCATAGAAGCCCGCACCGTACAATGACGATAAATATTTTCATATCTCGAAACCCTAATGCATATCGCATATGTGCCGCTCTCCCCTATAAATAGGAGAGGTTTTCCTCCAATAAGAGGATCGACAAGGAGAAGAAGATCCACAGAATTATCAAAATCTTCAACTTCGACGTCCTCCTAATCGACAACCCTAGATTTCCATCAAAGGCACTAGAAAGTCAGAGCAAGTCTCATATCATCATCGGATCATCAACGAAGTAAAGGAGCCGCTACAGTGCTCGATCTCCACTGTCACACTTTTCCAGAAACTTTTGTACTTAGATTTCTTCGTATAACAATCGATTTTACTCTTGTTTATGTTCATAATACAAAAAGTTCGTTCAACCTTTTTTTATGTCGAACAAGATGGCGACTCTGCTGGGGACTACCTTCTCCCTTAACGAGAAGGTGGTGACGCAATCCGATGATGACTTGCTGGGATCCTCCCAGAAGATGTTAGTCGTACGCTTCGACCAGAAAGCCTTTGAAGATCTTCTTTCTGAAGAGAAGTCGAGCCCTTCGAAGAGGTTCGTAAAATCAAAGAAGACTCGACGGACCTGTGTACCTAAGATGGCTGTGACGAGCAACACGATGGAGGGGACTGCGCCTCAGACCCTCCTCGTCGATGAAGCCCCAAAGATCCTTTCAACCGTTGATGCCAGGCCATCTCTTTCTCATCCCATGCTCTAAAATGAAGAGAAGAGCACGGCTATCCTATGGCAAGCATGACAAAGGCGCAACGCCGAAAAGAGCAAATGACAGTTTGCCCGCTCGTGGAGGATGCTGCACCGATGAGTACTTCTATCTTCAACAAAATAACCGGTCCATCGGGTATGGCCATGTTGGATTCCGAATACTACGCATCATCTAATCATGGTAGAAGAAGATCCAAGGCAGCACTCGTCGCACACAGCCGATGGCGGACGGGAGGCCCGTATTGACAGTAATGCACACAGCCGATGGAAAGCTATATAAGACCCCCCAAACTCTCTGAAGCCTCGTCCGGCGGAACCCCGTCATCCCTTAAGCACCCACTCGCACTACTCAAGGCTGGGGTATATCATCAACGACTCTCTGATCGAGGCATACTCGGACCTCACCTACAGGGATTTAAAGAAAGAATGCCTTCTATATATATCTCTTCGACTGCACACAGCGCTCTTGTGTACACGAAGGAAGTAGAGGCATGAAGACTTCGTCTGCTCCCTGTGAGCGTAGGACGAGAAAAGAATCTGATATGCTGTTGGTGTCTAAATCAAGACCCAACTGTACTCAGATTACCATCAACTTCTGTTGTTGTCAAGCAGATCCATCACCGCCAAAGAGGAGGTCCATCTTTCAAAGGCTGCGACCAAGAACTGGTGAAGAAGAAGAAGAGCTCCGCGTTGCTTCATGCAATGTTGTTTGGGACTCTCCATTCCAGAAGAAGCTATCCAAGAAACCCCTCTCCTCGGTTGGAAAGTCCAAATACCGGCCTGGAGGTAGCAAGAAGCCTGTGCCCAAGGAAGGTGTGTTCCAACACACGCGCTCTAAGGACAGATCATCGTCGCAAGAAGATGGTTCATCGACCGCTGCACCTCCTGGGGGTAGCCAGCCTGCTACGGTATATAACAACCCTTCGTTTCAGCATGATAAAGAGACGTATGACACCGACACTTCTGCGGGCGCAAGCAGTCAGAAGTCCAGGAGTAGGAACAATGTCGAGTCGGAGGACGATCGCAACATACCCGTGTTTCCAAAAAATGATGAGCACCGGCACTCCAAACCAGAAAGCCAAAGATCTACCACCCCTTCTACTTACATGCACATAGCATCTGTGCACATGGCAGCTGATAACAACGAAGAATCAAGCGAAAGTGCTGATCAACAGAAACTCATTGAGGCTCTCGAAGGAAGTCTTAACGTATTGAACATATCCATACAGACTTTATCCTCTATCATTCTGGAGATCAAGGAAAGATTGGTTCCTACTGCCTCCACACCTACGGCTCTGACGGTTTGTGATGGGTCTCGTACCTTGCCCATCATAAACCAAGTCGCGTAGTCGTCGGCCACTCCATCGACCATCAATCCAGCAATATCCAACGAAATACAGCAAGCACTCGAGGAGTTATACGCTCGCCATAATGCCAAAGAAAAGCGAGCCATACTTCGAAAGATGGGCATCCAACAGCTTTATCCTGCTGAGTAGGACGATGTGGTTTATCCTTCCAAATATAAACTACAGACTATCACACCTTATGATACTAAGGAGTCGCCCAGACGATACTTGACGTACTTTGCCTCAGTAACAGGATACCTGCCAAAGGACGATACCCTTCTCACCAGCATCTTCGTTGGAGCTCTACAGGGGGTGGCCTATGAATGGTTCTGCAGTTTGCCAGACAACTGCATTAAATCCTTTGAAGACATAAAGAACATGTTCCTAGAACGGTTCTACGAAGGAGGGCTGGACATGATGATGTCTACTCTCATGGACATCATTCAGAAAGAAAAGGAGCCCGTACGAGCATACATCGAACGCTTCCCCCAGGCCGCCCTAGGGCAACCTCCAGGCATGCCTGAGCCCATGCTCATGGATTCATGTCGCAAGAATATGCTCCCTGTCATTAAACTATGGCACAGTACTCCCTGCACCGAGTGGATGCCCTTCATTACTGAAGTAGACGTAGCTCAGAAGAAGGCACAAGATACACATCTTCTGGGTCTGAACTTTTCCTCTATTGAAGATAAAGGGAAGCGAGTAAAAGACGGTAAAGGCAAGCAAGCTATGGCCGTCAATATTACAAAAGGTCCAACGCTCGTGAGCTCCAAGCCAGCCGAAGCACAGAAGCCGAAGGAAACCTACTCCTTCAATGGCGAAGACACTCTCGAGTTATTCGAGATGTTGACCAAGTACGGCAGGCTGCAGCTTCTACCTCCCAAGCGTCCTGACGAAGTACGAAAGGTGGATAATCCTAAGTACTGCCATTACCACCGTACATCAACCACTCAATATGCGACTACTACGTGTTGAAAAGAGAGATTCAACGTCTTATCGATGCCAAAGTCATCTCCCTCGATTACGAGGAAAAAACTGTAACAACCAACATCGTCACGACACAGTTTGGGAGCTTTCCGATAGCCGTTCTCTCCATATATGCCATACTGCACTGGCTAACTGTCTTCTTACTTTGTCGAATACTTCTAATCCATTATTCTTGGCATTCTTTATATCTTCGACAACCCCCGGTAGCTCCTCTGCAGTCGATCCCGTGATTCCTGACCTGCTTACAATCCCTCTATATCTGACCAGAGATGGAACACTCAAAGAAAAGGTCATTCCTTGTTTCCATTCCGGATCCACATAATATACAACTTAGATTCGGGACAGGGATGCCCATGCGGACCAATATCGATTTTAAGTAGTCGGTCTTTTACTGCTTTATACAGGGATAATTGCATCTTCATTGCAACTTTCTTAACCCATACCACTTCAGTCCATTCGACTTGAGTTCCCCTTGGTCGTACAAGTTCATAAAATTCCTTCGCCACAAACTCACCACCTGTATAACCTTTCCATTCCCATCTATCCCTCCTGCCTCTCCATTGATGTCTACCTTCGCAATTTTCGCTGCCATCTACTGGCCCACCGGACGATTTATGACATTCCAGCTCCCATTATGTATCAAGACTGATACATTCTTATCCGCTCCACAGAGATTAAACATAGGCCACCCCATACGGTCGATCATGGTTTGATGACGTAACCATGGATCAAACCAAAGGTTGGTCTTTAGACCATCATGTATCATCCGTCTAATCTTTCCCTTCAGTGATGTTCGGATACAAAGAATATTTTTGAAAGTAACTAAGAAGTTATTGTCTATATTTTGCACCCAAAAATTATTATCCTTCACATACCTGCTTTGCATCCAACGGGCCCATAATGATTTGCCTTCAAGGAATGTCAGAGCCAATTTGTGCAGAACTACTTCTCGGATGACTTTCAACGATCTAAGGTCGATACCCCCTTCTTCTTTGGTCGGGTCAGTTCGTCACAACATATTGTATGTATCCCGTCTTTCCAAATGAAGTTTGTGCACAGTTTGTCAATTTTCTGAATAGTGCATTCAGGTATGTAAATAGCCTGCATCCAGAAACTAGCTATTGCATGAATCACTGACCGAATGAGTTTAACCCACCCTTCGAATGATAACACTTGTGCTTGCTATCCTTCCAACTCCGCCTGAACATATTGGACTAATCCCTGACACTCAGCATCTAAGTCATAATTAATAGACAGAGGTAGACGAAGATACCGAACCGGTAATTGATCCAACTCTATCCGGAGCATTTGAGTCCATTTATCTTTCTCAGGACAATCCCGATTAAGATATATATGGCTTTTTTCTCTGTTAATAAGTAGACCCAATATTATAGCAAATTCATCTAATATACTGTTCAAAGCAGTTATAGCTCTCTCTGTTGGCTCTATGAACACGAGAAGATCGTCCGCATATATTAGGTGAGACACAGTAGGTTGCATCCGCTTATAGAGTGGAGTGATACGTTTAGAGACCACAACAAGCTCCATCTGGCATGAAAAATACTCTATAATTATAGTGAATAGATAGGGGAAAGCGGATCCCCCTCACTACCAAAATAAGTCATATTGGCGATGACATTAGCGACGTCAGTTAAAAACGTCACTATTTTTGTTGTATTTAGCGACGAATACAGATGACGTCGCTAAATGTCACTTTCAGCGACAGTTAGTGACATGTTATATGGTTTGGAAAGGAAACGTCTTGGTGTAGTCAGAGAACGTTGTTGTTTTGTTTTAGTCAGTGACGTCCAGCAACTCATCTACTAGAATGTCGCCAGTATTTTAGTGGACAATGACGTTTAACGACGTCTCTTTCGGACGTCGCTAAATGATTTTATATAGGGTTTGTTGGCGAATCAAATTTTTATTATTTCCCCCCAAACTTTTCATTCTTCCGCTCTCCCTAAAATTTCTCTCCCCCTCCCCCTCTCATCTCCGGCGACCCCCTTCCCTGTCGTCTTCGACGACCCCCTTCCCCGAGCGACCCCCTCCCTTCGACGACCACCCTCCCCACAGACGCTGCTCCACTCCTCCACCGCCGACATCCTTGTCGTCGCTGGTCCAGTCCCCTCCGTCGTTGCTCCAGCCCCGACGACCCCGACTCTGACCAAGACAGGTAAACCCTAACCCTATCTCCTTTTTCCTGATACGACACAGACATACTGACACACAGATATACAGACACGAGACACATACGCGCTGACATAGATACACACACACGCTGACACAGATACGACACACATACGCTTACACAGACACACAGACATGACACACACACACGCTGACACGACACATTTTGACATACACACGACACACATACTGACACACGACACACACACACACACACACGCTGATACGACATAACCCTATCTCCCTTATATATAGGTATATATATGTGAAGATATATATATTGTATCTTATATATGTACATGTGAATATTCATTTACGTATATATAGAGGTATATCTAGCTAGGTTCGCAACGGGTGCAGGTTGTACTACAAAGACGACAAGGATGAAAATGCGTGCAGATTTTGTGGTGCTGATCGCTACAAGGAAAAAAGTTCAAGTAGGACTTCCGGTGCAAGGAAGTCGATCGATTCGATGCTCTACTTGCCTTTGACGTCGCGATTGCAAAGGTTGCTTATGGTGAAGGAGACTGCCGAAAATATGAGTTGGCACAGGCGAGAACAGATCGATAGAGTTTTGGATCATCCATCCGATAGAGAAGCATGGAAGCACTTTGATCGAGAGTATCCAAATTTTGCTTCCAATCCATATAATATAAGATTGGGGTTATCCTTTGATGGTTTTACCCCGTTCGGACTTTTGGGTTTCAATATTCGTGTTGGCCAGTTATTGTCACTCCGTACAACCTACCACTGTGGATGTGTATAAAGACTCCTTAAATGTTCCTAACGGTTATCATTCTGGGTTCAAATAATCCGAAAAGAAATATCAATGTGTACTTACAGCCATTGATAGATGAATTGAATCAACTGTGGGAAGTAGGCGCCAACATGTATGATATTTCCAGAAAGCCAAACTTTCAGATGAGGCCCGCACTGATGTGGACCATCAATGAATTTTCAGCCTATAGAATGTTATATGGATGAAGCTCTCATGGCTGTCTCTCATGTCCGTATTATATAACCGCATGAAAGCTTTCCTTTTGAAACACGGAGAAAAATCATGCTTCTTCGATTATCATCGACAGTTCCTGCCGAAGGACCATCCATTCCGGAGGAACATGAATGCTTTTCATGTCGGCATTGTGGAGAAGGCCAATCCACCGCCAAGGTGGACCGAAGACGATATGGGAGGAGGTCAAGGATTTTTCAAGTGCTATCGAAGAGCCTACAAAGGGATACAAGTGTGATAAATTTGGCTGCACTCATAATTAGACGAAAAGAAGTATATTCTGGGTCCTGCCATTTTGGAGCACCAATCTGATCAGACATAGCCTTGATATCATGTATATCGATAAGAATGTGTTTGACAACATAATTAATACTGTGAAAGACGTAAAGGGAAAGACGAAAGACAATCCCAAGGCCAGGTTGAACTTGGAAGATATATGCAGACATCCTGTGTTACATTTGATAAAGGAAGGCAATGGAAAGTATAAGCAGCCTAAGACAATTTTCTTACTAGACATGGAGGATAAAGGGAGACTTTATAAGTAGATTCAGGGCCTAAAATTTTCTGACGGGTATGTACCGAATTTAAGAAGATGTGTCAACCAGAAGGAGAACAAACTGACGGGTATTAAGAGCTACAAATGTCACGTATTTATGGAGAGGTTAATTCCAATCGCATTTTAGAAATTATTACCGTCGGTCGTTTGAGATCCGTTGATAGAACTGAGCATATTCTTCAGAGATCTTTGTTCTACTATGTTGCTTGTCGATCGTCTAGAAAAGCAAGAGAAGGACATTGTGGTAATACTGTGCAAGCTTGAGAGGGTGTTCCCTCCTGGGTTCTTCGACTCCATGGAGCATTGGCCAATTTATCTTTCCTACAAGGCACATTTTGGTGGGCCCGTCGGTTATCGGTGGATATACCCGTTTGAGCGACATTTGAACCACCTAAAAAAGGAAGAAAAACAAGGCTCGGGTCGAAGGTTCTATTTGTGAATCCTATGTTCTCAAGGAGATTACGAACTTCTGCTCGATATATTTTAAGCCACATATTGCTACTAATAGAACAAGAGCTCCGAAAAACGACGATGGATATCTTGAATCTAATGATGTAATACTGAAAGTCTTCAATGCTTTCGAAAAACCTTCGGAGAAAATGAAGAAAAGATATTTGAATGATGAGGAACTAAGGACTACTCAGTTATATATATATATATATATATATATATATATATATATATATATATATATATATATATATATATATGAGGAAGGATAGGCATCCTCACACTTTTTGCATCCCCATGCATCCCGATGTTCACATCCGTTGGATGTGCTTTAAGTCATCTAATCTTAACCATTGGTAAATCAACGGTTAAGATTAGATGACTTAAAGCACCATCTAACGGTACAAATAGGGGGGATGCATGGGGATGCAAAAAGTGTGGGGATCTTGATCCTTCCTCTATATATATATATATATATATATATTACTCAACTGCGACGAGGATGAAGTGGAGAAGCTCGAGGGTTAAGTAACTAATACGTCCACATTTATGTCATGTATGCATGTAATAGTATCCAATACTATTATTACACTAATTGGTCGATGAGTTATTATTTTTAGCATATTTAATGATGAGGTGAGGTCAAGTAGACAATACATAACGGATGAAGAACTGGAACAAGAAATGAGACGTTATTTTCCTTCATGGTTGAGTGCATATGTAAGATGCTCAGCAATTAGTTTTCGTATATGCACTTTGTATAGTAATTAATGGTATGCTGAATTTAATTTCTTATCTTGTGGTATTTAGGTCGATCGTCCGGACGCAACACTAGAGAATAAGACTATTAGAACTCTAGCCAAGGGGCCCATTTATTCCGTCAAAATCCGGCCAAGATATTGCTTGAATGGATTTAGGTTCAAGTCAATAAATGCTCCGATAAAAGAGAACTTTTTGGATCTTGATTTGACCAAAAATAGTTGTTTGTGTATCAAATCTACAAACTACAAATATGTCAATCCGAACAATGATTTTGATGGCGTCTTACGGAAGATTGTGGAGTTGACATATAAGTACGGCATAGAGCCGGCTAAGATCGTGTTGTCCAGGTGTGATTGGTTCAATCTGATCTAAGATCTAGGTTAGAAAATTGACAAGCATGGTCTTGTGGATATTAACTACCGGCGTCGATATCAAGGATATAAACCATTTGTCCTAGCAAGTCTAGCTCAACTAGTTTACTTCACTACTTATCCTAGACGGGAAACAACTAGGTTAGACTGGTGGGCAATATGCAAGACTAAATCCAGAAATACCTACGATGTTGACGAAATAGCTTATCAGGAGGACGAGCTACCTATCGTAACAAATACAGTTGATGTGGACACAACGGAAGTTCCACATTACAGGTCTAATCGTATAGAAGAGGTAGAAGTATCCGAAGAGGAAAACGAATTAGATGAAAGCGAAGATGAGTTGGAAGAGAAAGATGAGGACGCGGAGGACAAAGAAGATGAATTTTCAAAAGATTATTGAAAAGAAAATAAAATCTAAAATATGTTTAACCCCTAATTAGTCTCTATGCAATAATAAATCTTCCACATTGCACGTCTAATACTATCATTTTGTTTAATTCTTAATTAATCTCTATGTTTCAATCAATCTTACCAGATGGCACCCATGACCCGAGCACGTCGCTTGAGAGAGGCAAATATGGCTGCTGAGGAGGTAGTGGTACCTCTTGCAGCTGAGGAGGTAGTGGTACCTAAAGCAGAGATGAAGGTCAAGGAAGAACTTTCTTCTACTATTAAGGAGGAAGTGATTCCTAAAGCCGAGATAGTTGTGAAGGAGGAGGTGGCACCAGAAGGCAGTTGTACTGGGAGTTTCAGTCATCCAGCTCCTATGGATATTGATCTTGCTGGCGTGGATCCTACTTATGCGCAGTGTCTGAGGAGGGATATCTCTTTGCGCCAGCGTAGAGGGCTCCCAATATGATATGACTTTTGACCGAATTTATTTTCGGTATACTTATTTCTGTGTTAGACTTGGATGCTTTTACAACTCTTGATGTTTCTTATTTTCTAAACATGATTATTATTTAGACTTGAATGTTTCTGGATGCTATTATCTAGACTTGGTTATTATCTAGAAATTCAACGGAGGGTTGCTCCGGGTCTATTTTTATAAACTGTGATATGTATGGTTATTATCTTGTAGATATCTATTTTTATCAAGTATGGTAGGACGCAGAGGATTGCACCTTCGTACTAGTAGAGGAGCATCCCGTGCCGATAGAGGTTCCACCGGTGGACGGAGTGGTACTCCATTAGTGGATGATGGTTTTGGACCCTCGTCTCATAGTACTTCAGTGTACCAACCACTCAGATCTCTGAGTGGATCGGCAGCTTGTGGCAGTACTCCTGGGATAGACAGTTCTAGGCCAGATCCTAGCCCGTCCAGCATTCCTGCTACGGACGGTACTATAGAAACGGAGTAGCGAGTGGAGGATGTCGCACCTACGCCGACACCATATGATCTGAGCGATCTCCCATGCGCCCCTCCGAACGAGACGAGGATGGAGATTTGGTCCGACGGACCTACAAAGTAAGTTAATTAGTTAACATTTACTTATACTTATTTTTATATATTCATGAATTTAATTATCGTTGTATAGATATCGTCCCCCGGCAGTTCAGAGGGCATTGGGGCAATTTTTGAGGTCCAACTACGACGGCCCTTGGATCAACTATTCGGATGCCTCGGACGAGAGGAAGGCATTTTGGTTTACCCACTTCAAGGTAACTAAAGTATATTACTTTTAGTATAAATCATCTTTTATGCATATTATGTAACTAACTAATTTAATTCTTCTAGAAAATATATTTTTATCCACCACACCGGGCTGAGATGATCGAGAAGCAATTTTCTGCCATTGACGCCAAGTTGATTCGGGATACGATCGACGACCAGAAGGCTTGAGACCGCTCTGGAAAATTGATCCAAAGTTGGATCACGTTTGAGCAGTGGACTGCGATGAAGGCTAGATTCGACGTTCCTAGGTACAATGAACGATGAGAGAAGGCGAAGGCGGCTAGGACGAGGGCAGGAAAGTGGTGTGGTAGCTCGATTTCTATGACGGAACATTTCTGTCGCCTGGTATGTCTTTTACAACAATATATTATATTAATGAAAGTTGGAATAAAATGTTTAATTTCAATGAAAAATAAATTATTATAACAGATAAAGAGGGGTGAGGACGCCAATATGGTGATTGTCTTCCTAGCCACCCATCGGAAGGACGAAAATCTCATCGATGATCGGACCACGCAGAGCTACGTAAGTATTACTTTACGTGTTACTAAATTTAGTATAACTTAAGAAATATGTAATATATATTCATAGACGTAGAACAACTAGGTTGGTAGTAAATATTATGCTTATCGAGATGCACACTTTTCTAAGATGAGTATCTTAGGCTAAAGCATGAGATTACTAGTGCATCTGCGGAGGAAGGGGTTGGTACTTCCTCGTAGCCCCCACTAGCTCAGACGTTGGAAGAGCTCTGAATGATCGCCATTGGTGGTCTTCAGAGGGGTACGTACTACGGTACGGGATCCTACGGCACCTTTATGGCGATGCAGTTATCCAGGGCCCCCTCTGCCAGTGTGCATTTCCTGCAGCCCTCACAGGAGTCGGTCCGAGTGGAGTCGCCAGCTTACTAAGCTGTGTGACAAGTTGTTGCGGATGATTACGGAGCAGCCCCAGTCTCAGCCACAGACAGACGATGCAACGCTCACCGCACAATTTGATATGCTCAAGCACACCATTAGGGAGATGGGCGAAAGGACGGATCATGCCGTTCAGGCAATGCAGGAGAAAGCGGATCTTGCAGTTTAGACGTTACAGGGGTCGCAGGTGGCCATGGGTAATCAGGTTTCGAGGCTGACGACTGTTATGGATTCTACCAACTCTATAATGCTAGCCATAGAGCAGACACTTCCTGGTCGTGCATCGTCATCCACACCTAGGCCTCGTTTGGTTCATGGATTTAAGGAACCAAGAAAGAAAAGTTGTTCCTTTCCTTTGTTTGGTAGCCACAAACTTGGAAATCAATTTCCTGACAAGGGGAAAAATTGGTGGGAATATGGTTCCACTCAAGACCCATGGGATTGATTTTCCCTCCTCCTTTCCCAACATTTATTACAAAAGTGATGACAAAAGTAACCATGTGTCATTGCTTATTTACCATTAATGTTATTTTTTATAATATTATTTTTATTTTAAAAGGTAAGGATATTATTGGAACATTATTATATTTTGCTTTCATTTCCTAGGTAGTTTCCTTGTTTTACCAAACAACGGAAAGAAAATATGATAGGAATCCTACTTTCCCATTCTCATAGAAAATACAAGGGAATTCATTTCCTTTTGAACCAAACGAGGCCGTACTGTATCGGTTCCACCGCCTCATCTTCCTTCTACTGATCGGTCGTCACCTGTAATCCTGACCCCGGAGCTTTATAGGTTCATGGTGTCCCAGATGCGGGAACTGTCTCCTCCTCCTCCCGACCAGGCGTAGTCCTTTATTGGACTTATTTTTATTTATCGTGTTGCTGACCCATTGTTGGGTCTTTGTGTATTTATTTTATACATTTAGTGACAGTTTGTGTTATGTTAAATATTATCGGACGAACTCTTTTTATAGCCGTTTGGTAGTGGATTTGTATCCACCCGGTTATTTCCTATCTTTTTGATCATTGAATTCTATTTATTTGATTATTGGTAGTGTATTTTAATTATTTGTCTCTATATTGGTTTACCGGTGTTTAGTATTTTACCGAAGGGGTCGACGAACCCAGGAAATTCTATGGAGGATTGCTCCGGGTCTATTTTTTGCAAACTGTCATTTAAAATGCAGGTACAATGCTATAAAAAAAAGCAATCAGAATCCTATTTTTTTATATTTTTTCAGAAGTTAGCAACGTTTATCAACGATTAGCGATGCCAGATTACGTCGCTAACATGTATCCGTACGTTGCTAACCTAAAATCAGTACGTCGCTTGATGTCGCTATCCGTCGCTAACCTATATCGGACATGTCAACATATATGTATCAGAACGTCACAAAAATATCGCTAAGTACGTATCAGTACGTCACTAGCATGTGTCAGAAAGCGTCGCTGAATGTCATAATACGTCGTAAAAGAAACTGACGTGGCAAACCAAATTTGGTAGAGTAAATGTCACTAAATGACGCTGAGTACGTCGCTACATGTTGTACAGTCAGCGACAATCAGCAACGACAAGCAACGTCGCTAATTAGCAATGTGATGTCGACAAACTCGCTAGCCAAAGAAAAATCTAGCGACGTAAGGAGTCACAAAAATATGTCGCTATAGCGATGAATAGCGACGAAGTTCTTGTTAGCGACCATGTTTTACGTGACATGGTCTTTTCGTTGCTAATTTTATCGCTAATTAGAATTAGCGACATTTTTTTGCAGTTTAGCGACGTCCTTTGGCGTCGCTAATATGACTTATTCTGGCAGTGCCTGTTTAATGCCCCTCGTGCTCTCGAAGAATCCGCATGGCTGTCCCTTTATGAGAATATAGAACGTAGGTGTGGTGATACACCCCTTTGTCCTCTCCACCCACCATTCTTCAAAGCCCATGTCCCGAAGCATTTGACACACAAACTCTCTGTTTACCATATCGTAGGCTTTCCAAGGATCAAGTTTTATACACCCTTTGCGTCCGCCTCCCTTGTTGAATTCCCTTACTAATTCATGTGCAACCAGGCAGTTCTCTGCAATAGATTGGCCTTTGATGAACATGGATTGGTTATCCGAGATTAAACTCTGCATTAATTCCTGCATCATGATGCAGATTACATGAGTAATAATTTTATAAGGAAAATTACAACAGGATATTGGTCAAAAGTCTGCTAATTCTATGGCACCCTCCTTATTGGGAATGAGCGATAGGAATGTGTGATTCAACTCCCTCACAAGTCGTCCACTATTGAAGAACTCATGTACTACCTGCAACACTTGATACTACAATTCTCCCCAGTATCGCTTGTAGAATGCAACATTGAATCCATCTGGACCCGACGATTTATTAGGTTCTGCTCTATTTATGACTACTTCTATTTCCTCCATAGAGACTACTCATTTCAGTATTTGGTTGCCTTCCTCTGAAACTAGTCCTTTGCAAGTAATAGCAGGGAAATGAGCCAAATAATCAGACTGATTGTATAAAGTTGCGAAGTACCTGACCGCTTCTTCCTCTATTTTTCGATCATCTGTAGTCGGAATTCCCCGCACATCCAGAATCGGGCCAAGAGAATTCCTATGTTGTCTTTCCTTGATAGTAGAATGGAAGAATCTCGAGCATTTGTCTCCTTCTCGAAGCCACGAACATTTTGTTTGTTGTTAAAGACGTATTTCCTCCTGGAATCTGAACTTCCTCATAGCCTCTTGAAGGTTCAGCTCCGTCTGTACAAGCACAGCATCCGTAGGTCTGTACCGTATCAGAGTTTGAACATTGTGGAGCTCCTTTTTCAGTTCTTCGATCTTCAGGAGGGGTCGGGATTTGTTCCACTTCTTTAACGACTTTTTGATGTGCTTCAGGCGCTGGATGATACAGAATTGTGTGTTACCATGGAGAGGGATGTTAAATCCTTGTTCTATGGCTTCCTTGTATCCGTCAGAGAGTGGCCACGTATTATTGAATCGGAATGGACGACGACGATTCGGGAAGCTCTCACGGAGATGAATGAGTAGCGGTGAATGGCCGCTCGTTCCGTTGGGGAGTCCTTCCTTCATGAGCTTCTGCCATTCTGGATTAGTATATGTCAAATTGTTTGACGTATCTAAATCTTCCCTGTCTTCCTCTATGCTGCTACTCTTATGGTGCCTTGTCTCTGCTAATTTGGTTGTCTTTCTAGTATTTTCTGAGACTTCATTAGCTTCCAACTCTTCATCTATTCCCATCTCTGGTATATTGACTTCTTCCTGCGTAACATGGCCTCGCCCTGGTCTTGAGCTCCCTACGAGTACCAAAGTTAGGCTTTCCGACGAGATTTGGGAGGACCCAGCCTCTGGTTCGTGTCTCTTCCCAAGTACTGAAGGATGATTGGCATTATTTATGATAGATATATCAGCTCTCCTCTTCCATGAGCACATTTACGTTTGGGTCTTCTTGTATCTGAGTTTGCATAGGGCCTTCAGTTGCTCCCTTTTCCTTCGTGTTTTCTACTTTCTCTTCGTCCTTCCCTTCTTTGCATTGGCTATTAGTATGTCCAAAGTACTTCCACATTGAGCAGGAGGCTGGTACCCACTCATAGTCGATTTCTTGATTAGACCAGTCTCCATTAGGTAACATATTGTCAATCTTCCTAGGCAAAGTTTTCCCGACATCAATTTCAATAAAGATTCTAGCACAAGTAAGATGTTGCCTCCTCGCAGTGGGGAAATCCATGCGTAACGAATTACCCACCATGCTCGCTAACTTCATTATAGATGGTATGCTCTACAGTTGGGGGGATAACCATGGCATCCGTATCCAAATAGGTACTTTAGTTAGTATGTCCATCTCAAAGCTCGTGTCGGGGAACCATCGCTTCAGCACTACCAACCTACCATCGAAAGTCCACATCCCACCTTCTAGTATCTGCTCAAGATCCTTTGCTAGTCCAAATTTAACAAAGTAAAAGCCATTCTTTCGCAAGTAAAACTCCATGCCCCCTTTGGGTTTCCATACTCTATGTACAAAGGCACGGATCTGGCCGTAGAATGGTCGGTCCCCCATGACGTATAGAACCAAGGTATGCTTCCAGTATTCCTTCATCTCTTGTATATCATCATCAATAATTTCTACTACCTTGACACCATTAATGACGCTTGGTTCTATATATTGCAGATCTAGCTCCTCCTGAACTATCGTTGGTTTGCAGATTTTCGCCCATGAGACAGGTCTTGCTCTACTCCCCTCAACTCCTTGGTTGTTATGCTTTCGCCAAACCGGGTTTTCCGGCAGCTGCCCTTTCTCCCATATTTTCTCCGTTTCAATCGGCTGCTTCCCCGTAATTCTGCTCCTAACCTCCTGGCCACGAGCAAGGCTCATCGGCCTCCCTTCGTTTCGACTTCTCTGTTGTATCCCCTTGGCGTTTTGATTCTCTGTCCATCCGCCTGATTGACGTCCGACCGGCGGCTTACATCTACGACGGCTTTTGACAGTTGTCTAGCCTTCCGCCTCTTCTTGCACCGCTTCATCAGACTTGGATCCCTCCCCTAGGTCCTCACCACTTTGTTCACCCTTTGACACCCTTCCGGCCAGGTTTCTTTCGCCGAAGCGACGAAACCCTAACCCTATATATATATATATATATATATATATATATATATATATATACAATGGGTAATTGTAGCGAACTCGCCTCCACTGAGGCTCGAACTCCCGACCACTTGGGCCGCATGCATCTCTCTTAACCACTAGGCTAGAGGTCATTTGCATTATATATATATATATATATATATATATATATATATATATATATATATATATATATATATATATATATATATATATATATATATATATATATATATATATAATGCAGATATATTTCAGAAAGACGAAGACTTGGCGATTCCTCGTGTGCTCCCTGGGCAACTAGGCTTCTGCCCTTCCGGCAGGGCCGCTCCGGCCACCTCTTGTGGCAGAGGTTCCTCATTTGCTAGCGAGGCATCTCTGGTAAGTCCTCTTCATCTCTGGTGTTGCTTCCGTCGTGCGGACGTGGGGCTTCTTCTCCGGTCTGCTGCTCCGCTGGGGACTCTTTCGGCGAGCTGGATGGCAGGAGTTTCTTCGTCCGGAGAACCACTACTGATCGCTGGGACCCCTCCCTTGCCTCTCCTGGCTTTGGTGCCTTGGTCCCCGTTCCAGCTAGCCATGGTCGGGCGGGGCAGTTCCCTCCCCAGATCTGACCTGCAGTCGGTGCCTTCCCTGCAGGTGGATGTCATCCTCTTATCTGACGCGGCCGGTCTTCGCCCTCCGCCTGCTGGCCACCTCCCTTCGTCCACTGCTGGTGGCCCCTCTTTGATCCCAGTAACCTCAGTTTCCCGCCACGCACCTCCGCAGGTTTTGAATTCGAATTTGAATTTAAATCTCCCCTCCCTCCCATTCTTCCGTTTGGCGCAGGTCAAGCCACGCCACCCAAGCCCGCACAACCCCATCCTTCCCTCCATGGGTGACCTGGTGGTGCATCCCAGCGTGGTGAGTCCCAGCCTGCGTAAGGCTCCTCACGCCAATGTAGGTTGTTCCAGTCTGCGTGATCTGTGCCACCCCCTACTTGCGCTGCCTTTTAGCGCATACCCGCCTGTGCAAGGCTCGACTCCCCCCGTACCTCCCCTGCTAATCCCCCGGGCTTGGCCTATGGTGGGTGCTGGGAGCGAGAGTCTTCTAGCCGGCGTGCCCACTTTTGTGGCCGCCGCGCATGCTGCGTCTGGTGCCTTGATGATGCCCAGCGCTACCCTTCTCTGACCTATTGGTTGGCGCAGGGACCCAGGCTGCGCCTCTCTTCCACGGGGCTTCCCCTACCTCGGAGACTTCCATGGTGGCTTCCCCCAAAGCGCTTCGCTTGTCTTCCCATCACTCTCCTAGCTCCAACCCCCCTTCCATGCTCGACAAGGCGGCTCAAACTGCTCCGTCCTATGCTGATCTGGTTAGGCCTGACAGAAAATCTTTGAACTCCCCGATGATCGCAGACTTGGATCTTCCTGAACTTGAGTACTCACCGTCGGACGCTTAAGGCATTAAGGTGCCTTTGTCCACTGAAGAAGTCTCCTCTCTGTCGGAGCTATTCCCTTTCACTTTTGTCCTAAAATTTTCCACTGGATGCCCGAAGCTCTCCCGTGTTCAAGAGGTTGTGGCCAGCTGGGGACTTGCCTCGGTTTACAGTGTGGCTCCGATATATCCCAAACATATCCTTCTCTATCTCTCCTCTGAAACAGACCTCACGACTGTCCGGATCAGGGGTACCAGCAAGATTGACTCACACATCATGAAAATCATCAAGTAGTCCCAGGATTTCAACACGATGGAAGATTCGCCAATCGTTCCCATTTGGGTCACTTTCCTAATCCACTGCTCATCTGTTTCGTGCCTGCGGCGATGAAACGAATTGCAAACTCCTTTGGGACCTTTGTGGCCATGGCGGAGGAAACTCGCAACTTAACTAAAGCCAATTATGCAAAACATCTGCATGAAGCTCGATATTTTGAAGGAATTACCGAAATCCGTCCAAATCATCCTTGGGAACAAGGTACATACCCAACAAATCATCTATGGCAACAATGTCGTATACTGTAATCACTGCCACGTAAGAGGTCACTCTTTCGACCGCTGCTTCAAAGCACACCCATTGTTGAAGAAGAAAATAAGCCACAAGGACCTCACTATTGACACGACCAGACAGAGTCAAAAACCACCGCTCTTGCCACCTCCAAACTACCACCTGCGCTTTGAGGATCGTGCGGGGAGCTCCCGGGGTAAAGATCGATCCCAGATGAGCGCCACCTCTCCCATGAAGAGCGCCTACTCACATACCTAAACCACTTCCCTAAACCTTGCCAATAAATTCGATATCCTCGTCGCGGATCTTCCCGAAGATCCCCAAGAGCACAAACCCTCAGAAGCCACCCGGGAATCGAACTTTGTTCCTGTACCCAAGTATCCAGAAAACCTTTCAGAATCGAGCAGTCCTATAGATGGAGGTAAGCCCGAACCTAGCCCTTTGATAGAGCACTCATCCCTGTCATTCCCGGATTCTTCCGATGAGAATGAAGTCGATGTGGAACCACTCGAGGCAAGATGAAGAAGGACTAGACGAAGACGATGATGAAGAAGATGAAGCAGAAGATGAGGCAGATGTAGACCCCACTACCGCTACTACAGAGTTCCCTTTCCGATTTCAGAGGGAGAGACCAAGAACAGAATAATGGCATTTTTTGCTAAGATCGTCGACTCCCTACCTGACGGCGAGGACGTGAAAGAGATCAGCCTGCTTACTACTCTCGCACTCAGATCCCAGCAGGCTTTCCTAGAGAGAGTCAAGAAATCGGACGCCATCCTGGCTCCCTCCCTAACTTCCACAAAGTATTTGTTGATTTCGTTCAGGCTAGGCACGAGGTGCTCGCTCCCAAACGCTCGCTCCGATCTAACAGTAAAAAGTAGCGAGTAGGGCGTCGTGGATTTAGCGAGTAGGACGACATGTATTTTTGGCTTAGTGCTTTTTGGCTAAGTCCCAAGGTGTCCCATCTCCATACCTGTAGGAGAAAGGGCTATCTCCCTACTCCATCCCCTGGTTTCTCGTTTTTAATGAAGGCCTCAACCACCACGGTTCTCGTAGATTTAATATATATATATATATATATATATATATATATATATATATATATATATATATATATATATGTTAGTCTATTTGCAAACAATCGATGGAAAAACTCAGTTGCAATCCCTAAGAAGAGATGCAAAGAATGCAGTTGCAATCCCTAAAAAAGAGATGCAAATAATGCAGTTGCAATCCCTAAAAAAGAGATGCAAATAATGCTGATTGCGTAGCCTAAACGATTAAAAAAATCGAATCGCGTTTGCAATAGCGGTTTCTCGAAGGCAACAAGAGATGATCAACAACAGTTGAGTCTCAGATTCTCGAAGGCAACAGAAAAAGGAAGGAAGAAGAAGAGCGGATCTCGCTGGGGTGTTGAACACCGGCGCTCAAAGCTATACCCGCAGTACGGATAAGCTCCCAGGAACCAGCAAGTTCAGGAGAACTTCTGGAACGCTCGTAAGTCAATATTTGAGACTTGAACGGGCTTCCTGGACTTAACAGACTCCCTCAACTCTCTTCTTGGTGCATCTTTCAAAGGAGGCCAAGGGGCTCTATTTATAGAGTGGAGTTGAGACTTCACCTCTTCTCCTATCCGATGTGGGACTAAAATACCAATACTCAAAAATAGAGTTTGATATTTTAGATCATCCCACAATCAGCATAGAAGTGTGCCAGTCCACGCCTACCCCCCGAACCCTCCCGTGCATGCACGAGACATCTTGGAGTCCGCGTCCGAGTCCGAGTCCGCACAACAAAAATTAACTTGCATCCTTGTTGGATTTAATCCTTTTTCCTTCTAGGAAAATACTTCCACATGGCACAAACTTGTGCCCCACTACACCTCATGTGCACACCTCAACACAAGCAATGCATTATATTGAGATACTCACCATTTGGTGTAGCCGATGTGGGACTATCTTTTCTAGTCCAAAGGCAAAAACACCAACAATATATATATATATATATATATATATATATATATATATATATATATATATATATATATATATATATATATACGTATTTTGCACGTAGTTCAGTTAGAATATCATAAGGTCAGCTATCGTCTTTCGTCTTTTGCAGGTGACTAATCATGTGTGTGCGCTTTCTTTTTACAATATCATGGGATTCGAAGTACGAATTTTTTCTTAAAATTTTATATGGAGAACAATAAACTTTGGTAAATTGTAAGGACAGAAAATTTTATTATCATTGAAGATGAAGAGCTGTATGGAAAGATAAAAATTTATAGCATGCAAACTTTATTGTTTTGACTCTTAAACATAAATGACATACGAGTTGACATAATAACATCGTATTTATAAAATACTCAATGATATTTTAGAAAAAAATCATCCGTATGAATATTAATACGATGACTGTTGATATGTCTTTAGTCGCGTGTATATATCATCCGTATGAATATTAATAGGGGTGAGTATTCGGTTTATTCGGTTCCAACCGAACCGAATAACCAAAAACCAAATTGGACCGAAACCGAATAAGCAAAACCGAACCGAATTGGTCAATAACCGAACCGAACCGAACCGAATTAAATCGGTTCGGTTTTTGGTTTATTCAGTTTTTGGATTTATTTGTGTTGTTTTTGTTAATATATATAATAACTAAATATACCTAGATATATTTATTATATACCTATAGTATACACCTATATATATTTAGTATATACTTATAATTAATATATATATAATATATAGTTTATATATATAATATATATATAAACTATGTGAGGATGGAGGGCTTCTGGGCTTGGGTTCCTTGGGGAGGAGCACCAGCGCTCGACGCGCAGGGCAGGCGGCCGGCCGCCCTCTAGTGCCCCGCTGCCCGTCGTGGCCTCCCCCCTCCTCCCCGGCCTCCCCGCTCCCTGCGGTTGGCCGGGTGCACCCTGGTCGTCTCCCTCGTGGGGAGTCTCCTCTCCCCTGGGGCTGCCGGCCGGCGTCTGTCCGACTTGCGGCGGCTCACCCACCCTCCTCTTGCTTCCTCGGCGCCGCAGCCACTCTTTGTGTCGTAGGCATCGTCGCGCGCGGCGACCCCCGACAGCTCCGGGCCCCTCCATCCTCGGTCCCGGCCCAACGCTCCCACCGGTCGCCGTCCCCTCCGTCGAGCTACACCACCCTGTGGGCGTCCTCGGCGCCCCGCGCGCTGAGCGGCCGCTCCCCATCCCGCCGCGCCCCGGTGCCGTCAGCCCTGTCGCTGCTCCACCCCCTCCTTCGGCAGTCCCTCTAGCCCAGGCTCCCCTCGCCCTGGCAGTCGCCCTCCCTCCGGCAGCCACTCCCCCCGAGACCCTTCCCGCTTCGGCTTCGGGTTGCTTCTCCGCCCCTCTCCTCCTCTATCGCCTCCTCCCGCCTCATCAGCGTTGCCCCTCTCGGCGCCTCCCGCCCAGGCCAAGGTCCTCCTCCCCCAACTCGACTCCCTTCCAGCCGCGCCCTCTGCCTCGGCCGGGGACCTCCTCCCCCTTTCCGAGCCCCATCACGCCGCGCCTCCGCCCCGCTTGGCCAAGGCCCACGCCCAAGCCCCTCCTGTCGCGGCAGCGGCCCACCAGCCGTCTCCATCCCTCTCGGCCGCAGATCCCCTTCCCCCGCCTGCCGCCTCTGCTCCGCTTCCCTCCTCTTCGGCCGGGGCCTTCTGGCAGGACCCCTACACCCAGCGGTGGTACTGGGTTCCTTTCCAGGCGGCCGAGGAGCCCCCCGCTCTGTCAGCCAACCCCCTCCCGGCGCCCCCCCTCCCGCCCCTCTCCCCGTCTCTGCCTCAGCTCCACCTACCTCCTCCTCGGCCGGGGCTTACTGGCAAGATCCCTCCACCCTGAGGTGGTTCTGGATCTCCGTCCCACCCCCGGCGGCCGCAGCCCACTCTGGCTCCTCCTTCGCCGCGCAGTGGGCGGCGTACGCCCTTTTCCTCGGATCGAGGCGCTTCCTCTAGCGCTCCCGGCGGTGGTGCCTCAGCCTCAGCGCGCCGGCCGTAGCGGCTCTCCCTCTCGGCCGCCTCCAGCACCTGAGGCTCCTGAGGATCGGCTCCCACCCTCCTCGCCGTCGTGGAGCCCCTCTCCGCCTCCCTCGCCGGCATCCCCTCTCTCAGTGGACCCGACCTCCGCCCTTCTCATCCCCGCTCCCGGAGACGCCCCCGCGGGCCTCCCGCCGTCGATCTGCGCCGCGCTCTCCTTCCCCTGGGAGTTCGGCCCCCCGCGCAGGCCGCCTCGGGCCGCCGCTCCCCCTCGGGCAGACCCTCCTCGGCGGCTCTCCCCGCCCTTCCCCTGCGCCGGCCGCCTCGGGCCGCCGCCGATGCGGCACACGACGCCTCGCGGACCGCCCATCCCCCCCTCGGGCCCCGCCCCCCCCCCCCCCCCCTCCTCGATCCCTGCTCCCCTCGGGCAGGCCGAGGCCCTCGATCCCCGAGCCCCCTCGGGCAGATCCCCCCCCACCCCCCACGTGACCACGTGCCCCCCCTCGGGCCCCGCGTAGGCCAGCCGCGTGCCCCCCCCCCCCTTCCCGGGCTGCGGGCCTTTTCAAATTTCAAATTTTTCGTTTTTGTTTTTGTGGTGTTGGCCCGGGTCGGTGTGTTGGCTCGGGTCTGTTGTGTGGCCCTGTGTTGGCCCGGGTCCTTTTCCTGGCTTTCGTTCAATAAATTTTCCTTTATTAAATATATATATATATATATATATATATATATATATATATATATTTATATATATATATATATATATATATATATATATATATATATATATATATATATATATATATATATATATATATATATAAACTAAATTTTCTTATTCGGTTTTCGGTTTTGGACCGAAATCCAAAACTGAAACCGAATAAAAATATTTGGTATTTTCAAAATCGAAACCGAACCGATTTTTTTAAAACCGAACCGAATCTCTTATTGGTTCGGTTCGGTTCAATTTTCGGCCCAAAATCGAATAATGCTCACCCCTAAATATTAATATGATGACTATTGATATGTCTTAGTCGCGTATATTATATCAACTTTGGATTGTGACGATATCAAATCCCTGGCCCTTCGAGGATATGCCAACTTTGATCAGTCTTGAGTTAAAAATTGTATCAACATGATCATGTCAACATCGGCTAGCAGTGGGAAGAAGAAAATAGAACATAATGTGGGTGGTGTGTCGAATTAAATATTATTTCAAGATTGACAGTTACGTTGGGTTGGGTTGGATACTTGGATTGGGTGCCATTGTGTCGAGTCCCTGGCCAATGCCAAAGCTTATTTGTTTGCAGTATGTAGACCCAATCTCACTTCAAATCCTCTCAACAAATTAGTAAGAGAAAATTGTGTCAGAAGCATTCAAGATTTCAAATATTAGTAAGAGAAAATTGTATCGGACGCAATCTCTCTTACTAATTTTGTATTTTGACAATTACGTTTGGTTGGATACTTGGATTGGGTGCCATTGTGTCTAGGCCGTGGCCAATGCCAAAGCTTATTTGTATGTAGATGCAATCTCCCTTTGAATCCTCTCAACAAAATTAGTAAGAGAAAATTGTATCAGAAGCATTCAAGTTTTAAAATATTAGTAAGAGAAAATTGTATAAGACGCAATCTCTCTTACTAATTTTGTAGTTTGACAATTACGTTGGGTTGGATACTTGGATTGGGTGCCATTGTGTCCAGTCCCTGGCCAATGCCAAAGCATATTTGTTTGCAGTATGTAGACGCAATCTTCCTTCGAATCCTCTCAACATAATTAGTAAGAGAGAATTATATCAGCATTCAAGTTTTAAAATATTGTGTAAAAGGAAGAAAGTCATGAAAAATTGTAAACTATGACCCTTTACGTTACAAATTTGGACGTTTAAAAAATATGCCTAACTTTATTGTTTAAAAATTAGATTCTGTAGTTTGATTAGTGGTTAGGGAGTTTAATCCCGATCGTAAATTATACGTCCAAGATTTGGGCATTTTTCTATATGCAAATTATAACCCCAACATTTGGACGTTTAATTCTAAACTAAGAGCTTGTGCATTATGGATCAAAATGCCTACTTCTACCTGACATCCATATAGAGTTAGTTTTGAAATTTGTGAAAGATATCTGTTACTTGTCATGCTAGGTGCTTCTATCATAAGGGTCATGCCCACTTCTACGTGCTTTTATCATAAGGGTCATGCTAGGTGCTTCTATCATAAGGAATGGTTGGTGGTAGTTGAAAAAAAAAAATGCCCTAAAATTGGGCGTTGAAATTGGAAGTTCGGACTAATTTTTGGCTCAGCCACTAACTACGTTTTAGGCGTCCAAATTTAGAACATATTTTTTGAACGTCCAAATTTTGGGAGTAAACGGATCCTATTTTACAATTTTCTCTAAAAAATAAAATTATACAATACTTTAAAACTTATATGTTTCTAATACAGTTTTTCGAATTTTTTTTTGCTTCGGCATGTTAATTTAAAAACATATTGGTAGATGGATAGGATCACAGGATTTAAACAAGAAACGACTAACGTTATCATGTGATGGACTTCAACTTTTGGATCGGCTAAAAGTTAAAGATGGTACACTATTTTGGATTAGGACACATGTCGTAATTATCATGTGCCACATGTCCAAAGAAATCATTCTAAGGAGAGGATTCTTTAATAAAAATGTCTCATACGTTTAAATTAAAATGGAGAGACGAATAGACTAGGAATTAGAGAGTTGAAACTTAAAACAAGAGTACCTACCATAATTTATGTCCCGAGATTTTATTTATAGATGTATTAAAGGGTACGTCCATAAATAAATTGAACTTATTTGCCCATTTTGTCACTTCTGGACTTTAAGGAGACCTTGTCGTAGGTTGCTTCACCTTTTTTGAAGGGATCTAATAATTACCAATGTTTTAGTAATTGTAGTCAATTTCTCGAGTAAGAGATTTGAAAGGGATAATAAATGAATTATCTAATGGCTAAATCCTTAAGGGTTACATATGCTTCTACTTAAGATATCATGATGGCTTAATAATCAAACACAAAAATATATTTATAAAATTACAAGGAGATAAATATATCTCTATTATTGGTTGGCACAATCATCCGATAATATTATTTACAACCATTGCAATACTCTCTTGATAGTGCACAATTCAATAATCAATATGTATCATGAATGATCATGATTATTTTTCATGGATGATCGACGTCAATCTTAAGCGTTGATTAGCATTACTCTTCAGACAATAAATTAACGCGAGTTTATAGAGATAATACTACATAAATAGACCCCACAAAAATCTTACTTCGAAAAATCCAGTAGGAAAACTATAATCAAAGAGAAAAAATGAGTTGATATCGATAAGTTTTTAGGATGTGAAAACATCCAGACGTATGATGTGGATGCCTCATTAACCATTTATGGCGGAAAAAAAGAAGTCAAAATGCCCCCTAAGTTAGAAAAAAAATAGTACACTAAAGTCATTGAGACTTGCTCTTTCAAAATACTGTATATGGTCGGTATGTCGTTTGTGGTCTCAGGGACTTATTGTTTCAGTTTTCACAGAATGCAACATATGCCGGCGGTATGCCAGTCTGATGGCCAAATTCTAATAGGTTTAATTCGAACCTAATTTTTGGTTCGCCAATCACTCCTTGTGTTTAGAAGTTTCCTAATATACTTTATAGACTCTGAATACAATATACTAGGTATAAACTTCTTAGTCTTTGAAACTTTGCATGTATAGAAAAAGGATGACTTGAGAGCGATACTTTCGAGAAGCTTTATAACAAGGCGCTTTATTTGAATTCGAATTTTCTGCATTAAGGGATTAGACTAACAAAAATAAGTATACAATTTACGTAAATCATCGAAATTATTATTAAGAATGTGCCAACACTTTCTTCTTTGGCATGTGGTATTATAGCCCACGTGTCCATGGTAGTACCATGTCTGGCCAATATAGAACCGCTTCCAACATACTAAAATGTTATTGCCGGGGCACAATTTTCGATAAAAAACTGAGAAAATGAAATAATTGTAAAGACAAAGTTTCAACGCAACACTTCAAAGAAGGTGCGTAACAGAGATCCTTGGAGGATTCTGGTAAACGAAGATCTTAAAAAGATTTCGATATAGCAAACGAATGATGTACTTCCAAAAAGAAGGTACTAATTCAAATTGCTAACAGTAGCGAAGATGACAGGCGATAGATATAAGATTTCCTGTTGGGGTTAATGATCACCGTTGCTCAAAGCTATATTCGCCCCACACGAATAGCTTCCAGAAACCAGCAAGTTCGTCAGAGGACTTTGGAACACTCCTGCTCTTCTGCCTCCTCGGATCGTACATAGACTCCCGTGCAAAAGCAACGCTGGTGCAAAGCTTCTCTTCTCTCTCACAGCCTCTGTTTACTTGTGTTAAAAAAATACTTTAAACTTTTTTTTAACTTTATGTGTGCTCTTCTGTCAATGTCCTGTGAAGAAAAGAGACCTTATATAGGCCTGAGTGGAAACTGCCCGATTTGCACAATGTTCGGGACATGGTAAAACCCACTCCGAACGTGCAGTAACGGTACAGATCATGCAGAGGCATGATCTGTAGCAAGTTGTGCCACTCGTGCACCACATGCGCCTTCTATACCGTGCGCAGAACGCGCACTGAACCACTTACGCCACCTACACGCCCTGTGCGCCCTACGCACCCCGCGCCACCCGCGCAACTAGGCGCGCAACTGGGCGCACACCTGTGCGTGCAACTGGGCACGCATCTATGCACGCAAAGCAACCTGGCCGCATAACCTGGTAGCATAACCTGGGCTGTGTAACCTGGCAGCTTAACCAGCTGCACAAGTGGCTTGCACAACGAGTGCAACTTAAGCGCACTATACACCTAAGGACGATGGTGACGTGCTAAGTATAAAGTGCACTAACAAAATGCCACATTACACCTCATGAGCCCATGAGCCCGAGTCCGTGTCAGAGTCCGAGTCCGAGTTCGAGTCTGAGTCCGAATCGCTAAGCCCCTACGGGGCTTAGCTCCCATGGAAATAAATTTCCTAAGAGCAAAAAGCATGAGTGATTTACCATGGAGCCTTATCCTTACCTCCTAGTAAAATCACCCAAATGGTTCCCTCCTTAGGGTCACCACCCCATGTGCATATCCCAACAACACATACAAGTATATATGTTGAGATACCTCATGGTGCACTTTCCGTTTGGGACTAAACTTTACTAGGCATATTGAGAGCAAGCTCTCTACATGTCAAGGAATTAAGAGCACCAACAATCCTCCACATATCTCAATATATATGGGTTCGAGTGTTCCCCACAGTAACTGTCCATCATGCATTAGGAGAGATGTCTCTATGACTTGAATCTTCCCGCATGGGTTAAACAACAGACTATAATACAAGAATGGACTAAGCCTTGAATTCTGCACCATAGCTGAAGTTGTTCCCACTCACATAACGTAGTCACATGTGCTTTTGGCTTGCACATTAAAGGCCCTGTACCAGCCTGGTTTCAGTGTATAATTTTGGGCATCTACAAGTTTACCCTCAAGAGATGGCCTGAGATCTCTGTCCATACACTATAGGTGATTTCATTGTAAAGAGACATAGCATGAAGCGCTTTGCGCTTCCCTTGCGGTGCTACGCCGCTATGACATGGCTTAAAGCCGAGGCCTTACCCCATAACGGGAACCTCATCGTAGTGTCATACTACTATAGCATGAGGCCACCGCCTCTTTGTAGTGCAAAACTACCCAGCATGAAGCCTTAGGCTCCCTTGTGGTATTACGCCGCAATGACATGGCTTACAAGGTCGAGGCTTTATCCCTAACCGGGTACCTCATCGTGGTGTCATCCTATTGTAACATGAAGAACTTCTCCCCTTTGTAGTGCTGACTATACCTCTCTTTATTTCAACATACATCATTAGGCTACTTGCCTATTTGCGGTGCTACGCCACTGTAACTTGGCTCATACAGCCGAGGCATTACCCCTTTCGGGAACCTCATGGTAGAGTCACCCCACAGTAGCATAGAGTTTTACTCCTTGTAGTGCTGCTCTACCGTTCTTCCTGTAAAGTACTCCAGGCATTCACTCTGCCTGATAACTTATTAAGGCGTTTAAGCCAACCTCTCACAGGATCCATTTTCTGTAGAAAACAACAGTAGACAACAGTGGTTGCAGTGGTTGTAGAAAACAACAGTAGACAACAGTGGTTGTAGGTCCGTAACCTCTCCATGCCCAATAGGACATGTACCCACCGTTCCTGATATTCTTCCAATTAATGGTCCTTCCTTGAACTAAAAGCTAGATGCCTAGTAGATTTCTCTTTGAACTAATAATATAAAACTTTATGGTAGGATTGCAATAATACAATATCAGAATGCCTTCAAGCCCATTTTACAAGCTGTGTCATCGACCAGCTGGCACTTGAGGCCCTTGGTGAATGGATCCGCCAGGTTCTCCTAACTCCGAATATCAATCACTGTAATAACACCCCTCTTGATGAGATTGTGTACTGTCCTGTGCTTCAACCGTACAGTCCTCTTCTTTCCATTGAAGAGGTCATTTGATGCCACCGCCGCAGTCGTCTGGTTGCTGCAGTATATCGGTGTTGTCGGTATTTATGCCCCAACCACTGGAAGATCATACATGAGCTCCTGAAGCTATTCTGCTTCCTCCGCTGCAGTATCAAGTACAAAGGACTCAGATTCCATGGATGACCGTGAGAGCATAGTCTGCTTCTTCGATTTTTATGATATAGCAACTCCATCTATTATGAATATGTATCCACATGTGGACCTCTCGCTCTCCAAATCTGAGCACCAGCTGGCATCACTTAAGCCTTCCACTACCTGCGGATCTCCG
Source organism: Iris pallida (assembly GCA_029216955.1). Taxonomy (NCBI): domain Eukaryota; kingdom Viridiplantae; phylum Streptophyta; class Magnoliopsida; order Asparagales; family Iridaceae; genus Iris; species Iris pallida. Next base: position 7,457,555 of record JANAVB010024600.1, on the reverse strand, counting down.
CTGTATTACAGTGCATATGTCTGAGTCTTCTTGAGATATCTCATAACCCATTTCACAGCCTTCCAGTGTTCAACACCAGGGTTGCTCATGAAATGACTCAGCATTCCCACGGCAAAAGCTATGTCAGGCCTTGTGGCAGTAGTAACATACATCAAACTCCCGATTATGCTTGCACACTCCAGTTGCCTGACGCTTTTCCCTGAATTAGGCTTCAGCTTCAGATCACACCTGCACGGCGTATCGATCCCTGGAAGATCCCGATACCCAACGAGTGATCTTCTTCTCAATATAATAAGACTGTGACAGCGCTAGTCCAGTGTCTGTCCGGATAATCTTGATCCCTAAGATCACATCAGCTTTCCCCAAGTCCTTTATACTGAACTTGCTCAGATGAACCTCTTTGTCTCCGTGACATAGCTCATATCCGTACCGAGGATAAGCATGTCGTCCACGTATAGACAAACGATCACACCTCTTCCATCAAGTAAATTCGTAAAAATACACTTGTCCGTCTCGCTGACCATGTAGCCATTTGACCTTACAACCTTGTCAAATTTCTCATGCCACATCTTGGGAGCCTGTTTAAGACCGTACAAAGATTTTACCAACTTGCAGACTTTGTCTTCAAGACTCTTGACGACAAATCCCTCTGGCTGTTGCATGTAAATCTCTTCGATCAGCTCGTCATTTAGGAAAGCCATTTTTACATCCATCTGATGTATCACCATCTTATGTATTGCTGCGAGAGCAATCAATATTCTGATGGTGGTCATCCGGGCTACTAGAGCATATGTGTCAAAGTAGTCAATCTCTTGCTTCTGAGAAAACTCCTTGGCTACCAACCCAGCCTTGAACTTGTCAATAGTTCCGTCTGCTTTCAACTTCTTCTTGAAGATCTATTTGCATCCGATGGGTTTTGTTCCTTCAAGAAAATTAACCAACACCCAAGTGTTATTTGAGGTGATGGAATCAATTTCATTGTCAATCGCCTCCTTCCAAAAAACTGCGTCTTTGGTCTACATCGCCTCATCATAGGTAAGCGGATCTGCTTCCACATGATAGGTGACAAAGTCATTTCCGCAGTCCTTTGGCCTCCTCACACGCTTCGTTGATGGCTCAGCGAGTTTTGGTTCAACCGTTGTTTCAACAACAACATCTTCTTGGACTAATTTTTTATTAAAAACTTCAGTTTCTTGCACGCCCTCATTGTTCTTCGGTAAATTCGCAAGAATAATATTCTTGTGTCTTACAAATTTGTCTTCAAAATATTCTGCGTCGCGAGATTCAATGATATAATTTGACTCAATATCAAGAAATCTCTGAGCATCACTCTTCTAGGCATACCCCCAGAAAATCGTCTTTGTAGTCCTTGTCCCAAGCTTCTGAATCTTTAGATTTGGAAGCTTGACATATGCCAGACACCCCCACACTCGAATGACATTCAAGTTAGGTCTGACCTTGAACCAGAGTTCATGAGGAGTAATGTCTGAAGTTGCATGAGGCACTCTATTTAGAATAAAAGTGGTCGTCAATGCATCTTCTCCCCAGTAGCACTTTGGAAGACCCGTAGTCAATAATATTGAGTTAATTATTTCTATTAACGTTCTGTTCTTCCTCTCTGCTACTCTATTTGATTAAGGAGAGTACGGAGCCGTAGTCTCATTGGCAATTCCATGTTCTTTATAGAACGATGCAAATTCATGAGACTTGTACTCTCCACCTCGATCACTTCTTATTCTTTTGAGTTGTTGTCCAGTCTGCCGCTCAGCTTCGCCTCTGAACTCATTGAACTTCTCGAATGCTTCGTCTTTCGCCTTTAGCAAGTAGACGAACGCATACTTTGAGAAGTCATCGATGAAGGTTATGAAATACTTCATCCTGGCCTTTGTAGAGAACTGTTTGAAGTCACAGATATCGGAGTGTATCAACTTCAGAAGATCTGTACTTCGATAAACCCGAGGAAAGGGTTTCCTTGTGATCTTCATTTGAGCACAAACTTTATATTTCTCTACCTTACCCCTACACTTGGAGATAAGTCCTAAACTAGACATTTTGTTTATTTGTTTACAATGAATATGTCCTAGCCTATTATGCCACAACACAAGAGTATAAGCCGAAGGAGTGATTGTATTAATTACATTGGACTGATTTACAAGCTAAATTTTGAACATTCTTTCGTATAGAAAGCTTTTTTGAAATATGTTCTCTTAATAGACATCACCATCTGGCCAGCATTGATGTCCATCCTGAGGCCTGCGTTACAGAGTAGGCCTCCTAAGATCAGGTTCTTGGCGATAGCAGGTACGTTCTTCATGCCTCGAAGTGTCAGAGACTTGCCAGAAGTCAGCTTCAATACCACCGTCCTAATCCCGAGCACCTCAGCTTGTGCCTGGTTCGCCACCATAACCACTTCAGAAGTAGGTGGGTAGGTGGTGAACCACTCCTTGCTGGAGCAGATATGGCAGGTGGCTCTAGTGTCTACCCACCAGTCAAAGTCGGTCCCTACCGCATCAACCTGCGCAATCATAGCAACAACGTCAGTGATCATAGATACCTTGCTAGGCTCTCCTTGCTCTGATTGCTTGGTCTTTGCTTTGCATTCACTCTTGAGATGGCCCTTCTTGCCACACTTGAAGCAAGCCAAATAGGACTTTGGCTTCTTTTGCTTGAAGGAAGTCCTCTTGACTTTCTAATTGTCAGGGTCCTTCTTTTTGCTGTGGTAAGCCGTCTGCTTTTCCCTTGGTTCCCTTGTATGAACCATATTGGCGTTAGCCAATTGCTTGGACAGTGCGTCCACTTTCAGTTGAGCCTGCATCTAGTCCTCAACATAAATTTTCTGCAAGACATCTTCAAGGCTGATCTCAAGCTTCTTCTTATGCATGTTTGTATAGAACTTGCTCCACCCAGCGGGGGGCTTCGAGACAATCCCTCCAATAATAAACTTGTCAGGGAGGGGCATCGCCTCGTCTTCTAACTTCTGTCGCAGCTTCAGGAATTCCTTCACCTGCGGTAGCATGGACTTCTCATCCTTAAAGAGCCATTTGTGATAAATTTTTAACCACAAATTCTTGCTCCTATTTTTGTCTTCTTCGTACAGTTTCTCCAGAGACTCCCATATGTTTCTGGCAATAGTCATATTATTGTAGGATTCTGTAAGGGAATCCTCCATAGCATTCAGGATAAGTAGCCTGCAAATGCTATTCTTCCTTCTACACTTGGCCTGAAGTTTGGTAGCCACAGTGATTGTGGCAGCAGACCTAGTATCTGGAACAATATGTTCCTCTTCAAGAAGCACGTGATCAACGTCTCTAAGTTGAAGAGTGAGATAAACCTTTCTCTTCCAGACTTGATAATGCTCTCCATCAAACTTTTCTAACTTACAAAAGTCAGTATTGAGGAGAAAGCATTAAAGTTTTCCATCGTAGCAATATAGCTTTGAGATTGTTATTGCCGGGGCACAATTTTTGATGGAAAACTAAGAAAATAAAACAATTATAAAGACAAAGTTTCAACGCAATACTTCAAAGAAGGTGCGTAACAGAGATCCTTGGAGGATTCTGGTAAACGAAGATCTCAAAAAAAATTTGTTACAGCAACCGAATGACGTACTTCTAAAAAGAAGGTACAAATTCGAATTGATAACAGTAGCGAAGATGACAAGCGATGGATGGAAGATTTCCTACTGGGGTGAATGATCACCGTTGCTCAAAGCTATATTCGCCCCACATAAATTGCTACCAGGAACTAGCAAGTTCATCGGAGAACTTTGGAACACTCCTGCTCTTCTGGCTCCTCGAATGGTACACGGACTCCCGTACAAAAGCAACGCTGTTGCAAAGCTTCTCTTCTCTCTTAAACTTTTTTTTAACTTTATGTGTGCTCTTCTGTCAATGTCCTGTGAATAGAAGAGACCTTATATAGGCCTGAGTGGCAACTGCCCGGTTTGCATAATGTTTGGAACGTGGTAAAACCTACTCCGAACGTGCAGTAACCGTGCAGATCATGCACATGCACGATCTATAGCAAGTTGTGCCACTCGTGCACCCCGCATGCCTTGCACATTGTGTGCACTGAACCACTTGTGCCACCTGCGCGTCCTGGGCGCCCTACGCACCCTGCGCCACCAGTGCAACTGGGCACGCACCTGGTTGCGTAAGTGGCTCGCGCAACTTAAGCATACTATGCTGACGTACTAAGTGCAAACTGCGCCAACAAAATGCCCCATGAGCCCGTGTCCGTGTCTGAGTTCGAGTCCGAGTCGCTAAGCCCCTACGGGGCTTAGCTCCCATGGAAATAAATTTCTCAAGCGCAAAAAGCATGAATGCTTTACCATGGAGCCTTATCCTTACCTCATAGTGAAATCACCCAACTGGTTCCCTCCTTAGGGTCACCACCCCATGTGCATATCCCAACAACACATACAAATATATATGTTGAGATACCTCATGGTGCACTTTCCGTTTGGGACTAAACTTTACTAGGCATGTTAAGAGCAAGCTCTCAACATGTCAAGGAATTAAGAGCACCAACATAAAAACAAGGGGACTTGATAAAACAAAAATGAGTTTACCATGTAGTCTCTTTTAGGCATAAATTCGAACACTAATAGCCTTGGTATCCTCTTTCACCATCAATAGACAATTCGTAATGTGGTAGAACTCGCCGAAAGTACTGGAGTTCGGACTACGAGAAAAGTCCCGTCAATGGGGCTTAACGCTGCTGTTATAGCTCCTACTACGGCTGCTGTTGCAACCCGACGATAATGACGTGGTCTCGGTTGTGATTTGATTCTCAGTTGGAGATTAAGTAGAGGAGCGGAGACGAGAGAAGTAAATTATAGAGATATAGGTTTAGTAAGTAATTGAATTATAGAGAGGATACCTATCAAAATCAGTTAGAATTTTTTGCTGGTTGTTGCCGTCCACCAATGGCTCCACCAATGCTTATACAGGGACGAAGTTATAAATATTCCACAAGAACGAAAAATCTATAACATAAACTTGATTCTAGTTTTTTTTCCTTCCTTGGACTGTGGGTTTTAACCCAAATTTGTGAGACAGTGTACCCTTTTTTCTTAGCATGAAGAAACACCAAGAGAGTTTGGACATGTAGAAATGACATAAAATAGAATAATGGATTTTTTTGTGCTAAATTAAAGGGCAAGGGCCCTACAGAGTGGCCACTCCTAAGTCTTTTTAGGCACACTAGTAAATGCACGTGTTTTACACGTATAATAACGTATAATATAAATATTATCCAATTATAATTAAATATCTCATCTAACTCAAGTGGTTAAGGTGAGATGTATTTTTCTTGTTTGGTTGAGTTCGATTCCCCATGTTGACAAATTTTAATTTTTTTAACATTTTTAACATAATTTATTTTTTAAATAAAATGGACCATGATATAATGACAGCTTAGACGGCTCAAAAGTGAGCCGTTTTGAAGCCTCATTATATAGTGGAAGATATATGCCCAAGTATATGTCCTATGAAGACTAATGTATGAACTGTAGGTGAGAATAATGGATAATATGGTCCAATATGGTGATAGAGTATTGAAGGTCCTACATGGATGGTGAAAAAAATTGGATTTTGGGTTGGTTGGGTGGGTTGGAGCCCGCCCCAGCCCACCAATAGATCCGCTTATGAGGATGGGGCATGATTTCAAACAGAACAAAAACATAAATAAATACTTGAATACAGCAGATAGCAGATGGGAATGATATGTCGGCAAGTCACTAAGGAAATAGTCCTTTGGCACTGGCAAATGATTCTCTCTTAATAAGCTAATTGATCTTAAGCAAGAGGAGGAGGAGATAAATACATAAAAATAAGAGAAAAAATGAAGAAGAATAAGATCACATACCTTGGAGAGGAGGCAATCAGCGAGATGACAGGGATATAGCATAAACCTTGTATGGAAAAGAAAAAGGAAAAGGAAAAGGAAAGAGAGAGATGACTCTCTTCTTGGCGGCTTGGAAAAGGAAAGAGAGAAGGGAGAAAGGAAAGAGAGAGCGAGGGCTGGAAAAAAAAAGAATTTCAGAGAAGAGGAAAGAGTGTGGGCCCAAAATTTACTGTAGCGGAGCTACGAGATGCTCCAAATTTGAGTGTCTTATGGCTTTCTACCATTTTTCAAGTGTGAACAAGTGTCCACTGCATCCTCCAAGTGCTATAAATTTTAGCTAAAGTTAAAATGTAGCACTTGAAATCTCTCCCACTGTAGATGCTCTAAATACCATAAATATCTTACTATTAACTTTTGACACTTTAATATTTCAAACTATTTTATTGGCAAGTTTATACCTAAAAAGTTCACTTTAATACCCTGAAGTATGATTTCTTTACAACTAGATATACTAGTAAAGCACATGTAGCCTTAGAGAGAGAGAGGGATGTTTTGTTTTTGTTTTTTTTCCTAAAAGAAGTTCAACTTACATTTTATGAAAATAAATTTCGATTGTTCGTGGGCAAAATTGTCCCAAATGGTTGTGTTGTTAAGTGAAATGATATGTCAATGGAAGGGACAATTTGCCAAAACCTAAAAATTTTAGAATAGTAACTTACTATAAAAAATAGTTAAGAAGTATTAAAATGCCAAATGCTCATAGTTTAGGGTATTTAAACGTAAATTAGTCATATTAACAATATTGACCAAAGTTAATCTTATTCTCTCCAGTATCATAATTCTTGTAGAAAATCCTAAAAGACTTTCATGGCAAAATAACTTACTTGCAACACAATTTCAATTCGAGTTGTAGCATATTGGGCACGCCAATAGATCATTTGTTTGTTATGTATAACATGGTAAGCACTTATGCTGCTTATCATCTTCATGTGCATATTCTTCGATCTACAGATGGTGGAATAAAATGGGCCTTATGAACAATCTATCTTTCTTTCGGGATAGAGTAGCAGAGTGCTACTTCTGGAGCTTAGGAGTGTGGTTTGAACCTCGGTACTCTACAGAAAGATTATTCATAGCCAAGTTGCTAAACTTGATAACAGTGTTGGATGACATATACGATGCATATGGCACCGTTGAAGAGCTACAACTATTCACCAATGTATTTGAAAGGTCAGCTATATAAATACTATATTTTTGTAATGTAATGCATGCATGTTAAATAGAAATATCAAGTTATTACATAGTCATTTTAGCCTCATTAGCACATATAACAATATATTGGACTAATAAGTGTTAGTCCCGGGGCTTGATCAAAGATGGTAGACTCGATGTCGAGATCAGAGGTTCAACAAACGTTCACCTTCTGATTATTCTCGAGATCCAAGAGGAACACTATAATATGAATCTGATTACAAAAGCAACAATAATCAGAAAGTAAATCTCACATTCTTTCTCGCAATCGCAGTTGCTGACGGACAGAACTGAGTTCAGAAAATAAATCTCATGTTCTTCCTTGCAATCGCAGTTGCAGACGGACAGAACTGAGTTACCAATCAGATGAAGGAGAAGAAAGAAGAAAGAAGAAAGGTTCATGCTGGGGTGATTAAGATCACCGTTGCTCAAAGCAAGATTCGCCCCAACACGATATGCTCCCAGGAACCAGAAAGTTCACGAAGAACTTCTGGAACGCTCGTTAGTCAATATTTGAGACTTGAACGGGCTTCCTGGACTTTGCAGACTTCCTTAACTCTCTTCTTGGTGCATCTTCCAAAGGAGGCTAAGGGGCTCTATTTATAGAGTGGAGTGATACTTCACCTCTTCTCCTATCCGATGTGGGACTAAAATACTAATTCTCAAAAATAGAGTTTGATATTTTAGATCATCCCACAATCAGCATAGAAGTGTGCCAGTCCACGCCTACCTCCCGAACACTCCCGTGCACACACGAGACATCCTGGAGTACGTGTCCGAGTCCGAGTCCGTACAACAAAAATAAACTTGCATCTTTGTTGGAATTAATCCTTTTTTCTTCTAGAAAAATACTCCCATATGACACACACTTGTGCCCCACTACACCTCATGTGTACACCTCAACACAAGCAATACATTATATTGAGATACTCACTATTTGGTGTAGCCGATGTGGGACTATCTTTCCTGGTCCAAAGGCAAAAACACCAACAATCCCCCATATTTCTCAATATATGGGTTGAGCATTCCCCATAGTGACTGCCCATCATGCATTAGGATAGATGTCGCTACGACTTGAATCTTCCCGCATAGGTTAAATAATAGCATGATACAAGAATGGACTAAGCCTTGAATTCTGCACCATAACAGCAATTCTTCCTACTCACATAATGATATCAACTGTGCTTCTGGCTGCACATTAAAGGCCTTGTGCCAGCCTGGCTTCAGTGTATAATTTTTGGGCATCTACAAGTTTACCCTCAAGAGACGGCCTGATATCTTTGTCCATACACTATAGGTGAGTTCTTTATAAAGAGTTATGGCATAAAGCATTGTGCTTCTTTGCGGTGCTACGCCGCTATGACATGGCTTAAAGTCGGGGCTTTACCCCACCTGGGTACCTTATCGTAGTGTAATACTACTATAGCATGAGGTCACAAGCCTCTTTGTAGTGCCAAACTACCCAGCATGAAGCCTTGCGCTTCTATGCTGTATTACGCCGCTATGACATGGCTCACAAAGCCGAGGCTTTACCCAACCTGGTACCTCTTCGTGGTGTCATGCCACTGTAACATGAGGACATCGTCCTCTTTGTAGTGCTGTCTACCTCTCTTTATTACGATTATCATACAGCATTCGGCTACCTGCCTATTTACGGTGCTACTCCACTGTGACTTGGCTCATAAAGTCGAGGCATTACCCCTACTCGGGAACCTCATGGTGGAGTCACCCCACTATAGCATGGAGTTACACTCCTTGTAGTGTTGTGCTACCGTGCTTCCTGCAAAACACTCCAGGCATTCACTCTACCTAAGAACTCATTAAGGCATTTTAAGCCAACCTTCCCACTGGATCCGTTTTCCGCAGAAAACAACAGTAGACAACAGTGGTTGTAGGTTCGTAACCTCTCCATGCCACAGAGGACAAGTACCCACCGTTCCTGATATTCTTCCAGTTAATAGTCCTCCTTTGAACCAAAAGCTAGATGCCTAGTAGATTTCTTTTTGAACTAATAGCATAAAACTTTATGGTAGGAATATAATAACACAATATCAGAATGCCTTCAAGCCCATTTTACAAGCTGTGTCATCGACCAACTGGCGCTTGAGGCCCTTGGTGAACGGATGTGCCAGGTTCTTCTGACTCCGAACATCAATCACAGCAATGACACCTCTCTTGATGAGATCGTTCACTGTCCTGTGCTTCAACCGCACAGTCCTCTTCTTCCCATTGAAGAGGTCATTTGATGCCACTGCCGCAGTCGTTTGGTTATCGCAGTATATCAATATCCCTGGTATTTGTGCCCCAACCACTAGAAGATCATACATGAGCTCCCAAAGCCATTCTGCTTCCTTAACTGCGGTATCAAGTACAAAGAACTCAGATTCCATGGATGACTATGAGAGCATAGTCTACTTCTTCGATTTCTACGATATAGCAGCTCCATCTATTATGAAAATGTATCCACTTGTGGACCTTTCGCTCTCCACTTTCGAGCACCAACTGGCATCACTGAAGCCTTCTACTACCGGCGGATCTCCGCTGTAGTGCAGTGCACATGTCTGAGTTTTCTTGAGATATCTCATAACCCGTTTTACAGCTTTCCAGTGCTCAACGCTTGGATTGCTAGTGAATCGACTCAGCATTCCCACAACGAAAGCTATGTCAGGCCTAGTGGCGGTAGTAGCGTACATCAAACTCCCGATGACGCTAGCATACTCCAACTGCCTGACGCTTTCCTTCGAGTTTGCCTCCAGCTTCTGATTACCCCGGTATGGCGTATCAATTAAAGAAAGATCATGATACCCGTATCGAGTGAGCATCTTCTCAATGTAATAAGATTGTGACAGTACTAATCCAGTGTCTGTCCGGATGATCTTGAGTCCCAAGATAACATCAGCATACCCTAAGTCCTTCATACTGAACTTCGATGAGAGGAACTTCTTTGTCTCCGTGACACAGCTTATATCCGTACCTAGGATTAGCATATCGTCCACATATAGACAAACGATGAATCCTCTTCCGTCAGCAAACTTCGTATAGACGCACTTGTCCGTTTATCTGAACCTGTAGCCATTTGACCTTATGACTTTGTCAAACTTCTCATGCCACATTTTGGGAGCTTGTTTTAAACCGTACAGAGATTTTACCAACTTGCAAACTTTGTCTTCAAGACCTTTGACGACAAACCCTTCTGGTTGTTGCATGTAGATCTCTTCGGTCAGCTCGCCATTCAGGAATAACGTTTTTACATCCATCTGATGTATCACCATCTTATGTATCGCTGCGAGAGCAATCAATATTCTAATGGTGTCATCCGGGCTAGTGGAGCATACATATCAAAGTAGTCGATCCCCTACTTCTAAGAAAACTCCTTTGCCACTAGCCTGGCCTTGAACTTGTCAATGGTTCCATCAGTTTTCATCTTCTTCTTGAAGATCCACTTACATTCGATAGGTTTTGCTCCTTCAGGTCGATCAACAAACACCCAAGTGTTATTGGATGTGATTGATTCAATTTCATTGTCTATCGCCTCCTTCCAGAAAATAGCATCTCTGGTCTTCATCGCCTCATCATAGGTAAGCAGATCTGCTTCCACATGATAGGTGATGAAGTCATCTCCGAAGTTCTTCGGCCTCCTCGCTCGCTTCGACGACGTCTCAGCGAGTTCTGGTTCAATCGTTGTCTCCTCAGCAACAACTTCATCTTGGACAACTGGCTCATTGAAGATCTTAGTCTCCTTTGTACCTTCATCATTCTCCGGAATATCCGTTAGAACAATGTTCTTATGCCTTGCAAACTTGTCTTCAAAATATTCAGTATCGCAAGATTCGATGATATGATTTGACTCAATATCAAGAAATCTTCAAGCATCACCCTTCTCGACATACCCCAAGAAGATCGTCTTCGTAGTCCTTGTCCCCAGCTTCTGAATCTTTAGATCTGGGAGCTTTACATAGGCCAGACACCCCCACACTCGAATGACATTCAAGTTAGGTCTGACTTTGAACCAGAGTTCATGAGGAGTTACGTCTGAAGTTGCATACGACACTCTATTTTGAATAAAATTTTCCGTCAATACAGCTTCTCCCCAGTAGCATTTAGGAAGACCCGCAGTTAGCAGCATTGAGTTCATCATTTCTGTCAACGTTATGTTCTTCCTCTCCGCTACTCCATTAGATTGAGGAGAATACGGAGTAGTAGTCTCGTTTATGATTCCATGTTCTTTGTAGAACAATATGAATTCATGAGATCGATACTCTCCGCCTCGATCACTTTTTAGCCTCTTGAGTTGTTGTCCAGTTTACCGTTCAGCCTCGGCCCTGAACTCCTTGAACTTCTCGAATGCTTCATCTTTAGACTTGAGCAAGTAGACGAATGTGTACTTTGAGAAATCATCGATGAAGGTTATGAAATACTTCATCCCGGCTTTTGTAGAAAATTGCTTGAAGTCACAGATATCAGAGTGCACCAACTCCAGAAGATCTGTGCTTCGATTGACCCAATGAAAGGGTTTTCTTGTGATCTTTGTCTGAGCACATACTTCACACTTCTCTACCTTACCCCCACATTTGGAGATAAGTTCTAGACTGGACATTTTGTTAATTTTTTTACAGTGAACATGTCCTAGCCTATTATGCCACAACTCAAGAGAATAATCAGAAAGAGCGATTGCATTGATTACATTTGACTGGTTTATAAGATGAATTTTGAACATCCCTTTGGTTTGAAAAGCTTTTCCGAAGTATGTTCCCTTCTTGGACATCACCATCTGGCCAGCATTGATGTCCATCCTCAAGCCTGCGTTGCTAAGCAGGCTTTCAGAGATTAAGTTCTTTGAAATCACCGGAACATGCTTTACATCTTGAAGCATCAGAGTGTTCCCGGATGTGAGTTTCAGCTCCACAGTTCCGATCCCCAGAACTTCAGCTTGTGCTTGGTTCGCCATAATAACTTTCTCAGAAGTTGGCTGATATGTGACGAACCATTCCTTGCCAAAGCAGACATGGCAGGTCGCACTAGTGTCTATCCACCAGTCAGAGTCAGCCCCCACAGCTGTGACCTGAGCAATCATAGCAACAATGTTAGAAACCATGAAAACCTTGCTAGGCTGACCTTGCTCAGCTTATTTGGGCTTGGATTTGCATTCACTTTTATAGTGGCCCTTCTTGCCACAGTTGAAGCAAGTCACGTGGGACTTGGACTTCTGTTGCTTGAACGAAGGACCCTTCACTTTCAGATTAGTGGAGTCCTTCTTCTTGTGATGAGAAGCCACATGCTTCCCCTTGAACTCTCTTGTCTACACCAAGTTGACCTTAGCCAGTTGGTTGGATAGAGAGTCCATCTTCTGTTGAGATCGTATTTCATTCTCAACGTGGATCTCTTATAGAAGATCTTCCAAGCTAATGTCTAGCTTCTTCCGATGCATTCTAGCATAGAAGTTGCTCCAACCAGCAGAAAGTTTTGATACTGTCCCTCCAACGACAAACTTGTCGACGAGGGGCATCTTTTCGTCATCTAACTTGTGGCACAACTTCAGGAATTCCTTTACTTGAGGTAGCATCGCCATCTCGTCTTCGAAGAGCCACTTGTGGTACTTCTCGACGATGAAGATTTTGGACCTGTTCTCATCATCTTTATATAGCTTACCCAAAGAATCCCAGATCTCTTTGGCCTTCACCTTCTTAGAATATGACTCTTCCAGAGTCTTCCATAGAATTGAGAATCAGCAGTTTACAGATGTTGTTTTCTCTCTTCCATTTGCTCTGCTTGACGAGTGCAGCAGCAATAGCATCGGCAGTTCCTCCTTCTGAAATTGTCGATTCATCCTTAATCAACACATGGTCTACGTCTACGAGTTGAAGATTAAGGGCGACCTTCCTCTTACAGATTTGGAAATGTTGTCCGTCGAATTTTTCCAACTTGTTAAAGCTGGTATCGATGAGAGAAGCATGGGAGTTCTCTATCTATAAGGATCTTGCTTTGAGATTGTTAGTCCCAGAGCTTGATCAAAGATGGTAGACTCGATGTCGAGATCAGAGGTTCAACAAACGTTCACCTTCTGATTATTCTCGAGATCCAAGAGGAACACTATAATATGAATCTGATTACAAAAGCAACAATAATCAGAAAGTAAATCTCACGTTCTTCCTCGCAATCGTAGTTGCTGACGGACAGAACTGAGTTCAGAAAATAAATCTCACGTTCTTCCTTGCAATCGCAGTTGCAGACGGACAGAACTGAGTTACAACTCAGATGAAGGAGAAGAAAGAAGAAAGGTTCTTGCTGGGGTGATTAAGATCACCGTTGCTCAAAGCAAGATTCGCCCCAATACGATCTGCTCCCTGGAACCAGCAAGTTCACGAAGAACTTTTGGAATGCTCGTAAGTCAATATTTGAGACTTGAACGGGCTTCCTGGACTTTACAGACTCCCTTAACTCTCTTCTTGGTGCATCTTCCAAAGGAGGCCAAGGGGCTCTATTTATAGAGTGGATTGAGACTTCACCTCTTCTGCTATCCGATGTGGGACTAAAATACTAATACTCAAAAATAGAGTTTGATATTTTAGATCATCCCACAATCAGCATAGAAGTGTGCCAGTCCACGCCTACCCCCCGAACACTCCCATGCATGCACGAGACATCCTGGAGTCCGTGTCCGAGTCCGAGTCCGTACAACAAAAATCAACTTGCATCTTTGTTGGAATTAATCCTTTTTCCTTCTAGAAAAATACTCCCACATGACACACACTTGTGCCCCACTAGACCTCATGTGCATACCTCAACACAAGCAATGAATTATATTGAGATACTCACCATTTGGTGTAGCCGATGTGGGACTATCTTTCCTAGTCCAAAGGGAAAAACACCAACAATAAGTATTCCCCTCAATACTTAGGTAGGATTTCCAGGATGTTGACGGCCTACCTGAGTACATGAGGATCTTTCTGAATGTATTTGCAGGCTTGATGATAGAAATTGAGGAGGAATTTAGGAAGAAGGGAACCCTGCATCATAAGCACTACATAATAGAATCGGTAGTTCTGATATTCAATTTAAGATTGATTATTTTTTAGAAGTCATGAATTTAAGCTTATATGGTAATTGAAAATTATAGTGGCTTTCTTTATAGAATCGGTAGTTCCATAAATTACCTCAACACTAATTATTGATAGTTTATAATTTTTTTGTGTAAAATTCATAAATGGCATGGATTTTCATCATTTCTCAAACTTAGTTAGCTTTCTTTATCGTCCCATGAAATGAAAACCGTTGAATAGTCTAAATATTAACCTTCACTAACATTATAGATGGCATGGATTTTCCATAAATTACCTCAACACTATCGGTAGTTTCATAAGCATTACATAATAGAATCGATAGTTCCATAAATTACCTCAACACTAATTATTGATAGTTTCTAGTTTTTTTTGTGTAAAATTCATAAATGGCATGGATTTTCATCATTTCTCAAACTTAGTTAGCTTTCTTTATCGTCCCATGAAATGAAAACCGTTGAATAGTCTAAATATTAACCTTCACTAACATTATAGAGTTTTGGTATAGTGGCAAGGACTTTAACATGATATTAGATCGAATAACCAAATTTTGAACCTCTAGTGTAGATATTTTATAAATATATTTATACCACTATATAATTACGTCTTTGCCCATGCAATCGGCCTTCGACTAGTGGTCTTGTTGAATAATATAAATATTTGCTATCAACTAAGTTGGCAATTGGTCACCCTTTGTCAGATTTGGGTTGAGCGGTTAAGGCTTAACCCAAACCCGACCCATTTTTGATCAATTGATTTAACCTAATTAAAGCCTAATCCAATCTGCAGACAAATTGGTCAACCTGGTTTGGGTGTTTGGGGGTATAGATTAAACCCTATTATAACAACCTTGATGCCTATTTCTTTTATTATATTTCATCGAATTCTGATAGTTTGCATCAACAATTCCAAAAGAATAAAGAGGAGGTGTTCGTGGCGGCCGATCGAGGAAGCGACAGTAATGGCACATTGGAGAAGGTGAACTCTATAATGTTGATCATGAAGAACATTGGATGATTATGATGTATATATTGTTCCATTAAGCCAAATGGAGTTTAAAAATATGTGGTTTAGGTAAACGGGTCAAAATAGATTAAATGAGTTGCTCCTATATCAGAACTAGACTTGTGAACAGATTAGGCATGGCTGCGATCACTTTCCTACCTAGCCCCATATCCCAACATAAAGATACAACTCTTATCTTCAAAATTCCATATAATATAAAATTTTGAAAACAGGTATATATGACTCTTGACTTTGGAACTAGGAAGAACATGTGCTCCATCACGAGAGTCCATAATGTTACATAATGGGGCAGTGTGCTCCACAAAGAAATGACCATGACTATGGACTAGTGAACATATGACATGTAATTGGAAAATAGGAGGAGCAAATGCTTTTCCAGGGACAGATCTAGATGGAAGAACTCATAAACAATTAACAAAGAATGTTCTTCCGTGCAATCGCAGTTGCCACTGGATAGAATATTTTATATTCTTTCTTACTACCGCAGTTGCAAACAGACATAACAGATTACAACTTTGTAGAAAACTAAAAGAGGAGGAAGAAGAAGAAAACTTTTGTTGGGGTGATGATGATCACCGTTGCTCAAAGCAAGATTCGCCTCCAGACGATCTGTTTCCAGGAAACAGCAAGTTCAGATATGAACTTCTGGAACATCCATTGTTACCTTTTTTTGGACTCGTACGAACTCCTCTGGACTCCAATGGTGGTGACAACAAAACTCACTTCGTCTCTCAACTTCGAAGTTAGTCATCAAAGAGGCACAAAGAAAATATTTATAGAGTTGGTGGAAACACTAACCCTAATCTTGGCTCCTAGATAATCACGTAAAGATAGGATAATTTAAATTCAAATCCCACAAAAATGAATCTGAAATAATCACTCAATCTTTCCATAATCGTTTACTGAAATAAATAAACGATATAATGGAGAGAGTTGACGCAACTAAATTCAAATCCCTCAAAAAAATGGATCTGGGTAATTGACTCAATCTTCCATAACTGTTCAAATCCCCATATCAAAGGAACCATACACCATCCTACGCGACTGGATTCTAGCACATGTGGCTACACGTATAGCCGTGCCTAGTCCGCACATGCGCCCACGCCTGCACCCGCTCATATGCCCATGCATGAGACTTCACATGCACCTTGTATATAAGACGAGCGCCATGCGATAATGGTAGCATGCTAAGTGTAAAGTGCGCCAACAAAGCGCCACTTTGCGTCCTTGATTCTGAGTCGCTAAGCCCCTTGGGGCTTAGATCTTAAAGGAATTTTTCTATGAGCATGACAAAAAAACATAAAACTTTTCTTTCTGAAGTTAATCTTTTTTCCCTAGAAAAATTCCCTCATATGGCACCCACATGTTGGCATTTTAAACTTGGACACTAGATTTATTTAGTCCCACATTGGAAAGTGTTGGAATGTTGAGCACCTCTAAAGGGTGAGGGTGAATAGAGTGCGTATGTGTAGCAGAAATAATAATCATCAATTTAAAAATTAAGGCAGTAAGTGCAGCATATAGAAATAAGTCAATATCCAACTATATAATAAATAATTGGGTAAAGTAAGAAGTATTAGAAAAGCAAACGTAAAAACCAATGTATATACTTGTTTTCTTCTGAGATGACTACTCCAGTCTCAAGAACTCTAGCTTAATGTTGAGTCTACTTTGCAGCGAAATGCAAGCTTCGATTCGAAGTGCTTGCGACTTCTTACAGACATGTGCCTTTGATTCGAAGAGCCTACTTCACACCACAAGCCTTTGATACGAAGGACTTGTCGACTTCAAACATGGTGTCAAAACGAATTTGTTTTCAAGCTTTCTTACAACTCGAACCAAACTTCTAAATCGAACTGAACTAGTACTTGCTTGGCTAGTAGTCATAAGGCTTAAATTTGGTAATTGAAAAGGCTCTGAGAATCTTAAACAATAGAAGAATAAGAGAATGGATTGATTGAAAATGAAATGAAAATCTCTTCTATTTATAGAGTTCTGGAGAACCAAACTCGGGTAGAATTCGCTTCCCTAACGTTCATAAATTTGAATGTTGGGTTCATGTTCTTCAGGTGGACCCGATCTCAATGGAACTAGGTCAAGGTAACTGAGTTCGGGTAGAGTTTTGGCAAAACTCGGTCCGAGTTCAGTTCCCTTGCATTCAGTGGGGTCCAAGTTGATTTATGGACTCGTGGGTTGGATTTGGTGACATGTTTGTGGACTGAACAAATATTAAATTTTGTAGGCTTTTTAGTGGATAAACTAGAAAGCTAACCAAGTGCCAAGTATGTCCGATGTATATATTTTTCGAAGATTCAAAATGTAGAATACATAATAAATTGAAAAAGATCTTGTTCAGCAAACTTTGGCAAATTTTGGTGAAGACTTGTTGCATGTGTTTTAGCAGTGGTCCAGTAGCACTCTTTGGTGGTACATTATTTGTTGTATCGAACCAGAGTTTAGTCAGTTATCAAAATCAGGTATGATTATTGACTTATGGGCCAACAGAGAGCACCGAAAGTGTGTATCTTAATATAAGGCTTTTCTTTATTAACATGCGCACATGGGGTATAGTAACCCATGTGGTTAAGATAATAGAGAGTTTTTCTAGAGGTCCAAGATTTGAATACTCAAATTAGCATTTATATATTTTGTTACTCTCATTGAGATTTTCCTTAGGATCTAAGCCCGCAACTTGGACTTGGAAGAATGGCGCAAAGTGACGCTACGATGACGCACTTTGCACTTTGTACGTACATATCAGGCATGGGACTTTAGCGCGTGGTTTCTGCACGGGGTTGCTAGAATAAATGCCTTTTGTTGCTCCACGAGCATAACTGCTATTTAATGGGAGGATTATAGTCCGAACTGCCATTTAATGGGAGGATTATAGTCATAACTGCCCACTTGATGTTAACTCCGGATTATTGCCCTTAATGGGTGGTGGGTAGCTTAAGGGGTTGGCTATCCTTATATATATATATATATATATATATATATATATATATATATATATATATATATATATATATATATTTGAGTGTTTTCTTTCTGGGACTGAGAACGTAATATAATACATGTGAGCTAGATATTGCAGTTTTTTGGAGTACCAAAAATTATGTTCGTCCAAGGTGTTCAAGTGTTGTTCATTCAACAGTAGCAAAGGAGTATTTTAGAAGTTCGTAACTCTGGACTTACTAGTTCCTGGTAGCAGAACGACAAATATGGTCGAATCTTGGTTTGGATAACGGTGGTTTTGATCACACCAGCGAGCTTACTACTTCGAAGTTTTTCCATTCTGTTATCTTCCTATTGTAGAAACTTGGTGGCAGTATTAGTTGTCAGATTCAAGTTAACTTATGATCTTCCTTTACTATCTTTGCAAGAATTCTTGTAATAGTTGTATTTTTCTGGTTTTTCCATTATTTTGTATGTTCATTGCACTCTCAGGAATAATATTACTCAGCCAACAAGCGTTATATTTTTACACCTTTTCAAAATCTTGTAACACTTTTTAATAAAGCGTTATAAATACAAATTTAAGCGTTATAATAGACCTTTTTCTTGTAGTGATGGGTTTTGAATTAAGAATCTAATAATATTTAATAGGAGGAGGTCATGGTACTAGTAGCCGGGACAGAAATGGTCAAGAAAACTGGCCTTTATATTAAAAAATTTTAATATATATATGAATTACTTGCAATTCGCATTAGTTGCATGTCATGTAATTGTTGGATATTTAGTAGAAAACCTGCTACTTCATTAATGCTAAGGTTCCCAATCCTTTCTCATGAACAGTTCAAGCCATTGGTTAGAGCATACTTTCAGGACGCTATATGGATAGACACCGGATACAAACCAACATTTGAAGAATATCTCAATATTTCACTTATGAGCGGTGCATACCCGATGCTCATTTCTGTCTCACTATGCCTTATGGCAAAAGATTTGAGAAACGATACTTTAGACTGGTTGCTAACTGTGCCTAAGATTGTGAAAGCCTCCGCCATGATTTGTAGGCTAATGGATGACATTGTGTCTGAGGTTAGTAATGGCATGCATATTTGACTCCCCTTTTGTAAGAATAATGTGTTCCAATTTGACTTAGGCTAATTTTGGTGCTTTACTTTTTTGTAGTTTGAACGACAGAGAAACCATGTAGACTCAAGCATTGATACCATCTTATGTAGCAAAGAAAACATCTAAACAAACTTATTCAACAAAAAGTATTATTTCTCAATAGGTTTTTTTCTTTAGAAATGTTGATATCATCTTATGTAACAAAGACGACTTCAAACTAAACTTATTCCGCAAAAATCATAGTCTTCCAATAGAAAATCACCCAGATGACACAATTTTAATAACAAAATGTTATTCATCACCGTCAACATAGAACAACGTACTCTTCATCAGCATAACTCAAATGTCGCCCTTGCTTACGTATAACAGTCTGATCGATAGCCACCGACATTGACAACATGAATTGTCTTATGCAAGCACAAAGAAAAAAAAATTGAAAGATCAAACAAAAATCAAAAAAGAAGAAAGTGTAGAAAATTATAATTAAATGATATACTTAAGGGTTAGGTTATTCCACATATTGGCAAAGAAAAAAAAAACTAAAAGGGTAGATTAAATTAGTACTCGTATGGATTCCACATCAAAAAATTAGTGGATAATTAAATCAGAAATAAATTGCACAAAAAAATCTTCTATAACAAGTAAAACTATATTCAAATAATAACAGATTAAGCAGAGATTAAATTATTTTAATTATTTATAGGCAAAATGACAGCAATAGAGCACGTCAAACGAACACATAATTTTGTAACTAAAAGAAGAAGTGACAAGTAATTTTATAACTAAAAAAAGGAAGTAGCACCTAATTTTCTAAGAAAAAATGAAATAATACTTAATTTTACATGGTATAATATGAGAATATATATATATATATATATATATATATATATATATATATATATATATATAAACTCTCAGCCTGCTCCTTCCTGCTCCCTAATTGCGCATGACCCTCTCTCCCCTTCGCCACCGGCGGCGGGGCCGCGCGCCATCGTGCGGGCGCCGGCCTCCACCCCCTCCTCCCCTCGGCGACGTCGCCCCCTACACCGGTCGAGTATCCCCTTCGACGACTGTGACGGGTGCGGTGCCTCCGCCCCATCGACAGGTCGCTCGACTCCCCTCCGGCAGCGGCACCCGGCCTGGCCGGAGGCCATTCGGGCGCTGGCGACCGTCGTGCCCCCTCCCCCCGGGTGGCGGCGGCTCTTAGGTGGCCTAGACCGGCTGACCGCCCTACAGCTGTGGACGTCATTCCTCCCGGTGAGTCGGGCTCCGGTGCCCCGCCGCCATGGCCGCGTACGGCAGCCCCGCTTCAGTGGCTGTGGAACCCCCCGACGACCTGTTCCTCGTGCGAGAATAGGTCGGCAGCTCACCCAGGCATCCCCGTTCCGCTCCCCGAGATTTCTCGCTCCTCCGGGCAGGTTCGAAATTCAAATCTTGGCCATTCGAACCTCCGGCCGTTGGACGCGATTCGTGCGCCTCCGGTGTCTCTCCCTCAGGTCGCAGCATATGCGCCTGATGGCATCCCGCAAGGCATGTGCCCTCCTTGGGTGCGCACCTATGTGCCCAGCCTAGTAGCCGCCACGCCCGGCCCTGTGGCTGTGGGGGGTTATGCGCGCCTGGCCCTGGCCCTGTGGCTGGGGTGGTTACGCGCAACCTCCCATGCTCCCCTCCCATCAGCGTTATGCTCCCCCGGCGGCCCTCTCTCTATGCGCCCTCCTCGTGAACAGATCCCCCGTGGCGCTTATGCGCCCAGCTGGCTCTGGTCAGGGCTTGCTCCCAGTGCGCTCCCCCGCTTCCTTGGTGGACACCTCCCCGTCGGAATACGCGCGTCGGGGGATTGAACCGGTTGTTGACTCCCTCAGGGCTCCTCCTCTGCATCCCCAGATTTTGGGTTCCCAGCACGGAGTCTCTGCTCCCGAGCTCTCCTTCCAGCCCCCGACCGTGTTCGCAGGCTCTAGCTCGGCGGTTCCTAGCCAGGGAGCGGCCCTCACCAGCTCTCCACCTTCTTCCCCCTTGTCCAGGCAGCCCTCCCCCCATCCCCAGCAGAGGGTCCTCCGCGACAAATTTCTTATGCTGATGCCCTTCGTCCAGACCTGAGAGCAGCACCAACCCCGTCATCAGCGGAAGTTTAGCTCCCCGACATCGAATTCCAGGTCCCTTCTGATGGTCAAGCCATCCGTATTCCCTTCTCCTCAGAAGAGATCTCCAGCCTCTCCCACACCTTCGCGAAGACCTTCATCCTGAAGTTCCAGTCAGGATGTCCGAAGATTAGAGCATCTCCAACCCTATTGTGAGTTTGAAAAAAATGGTTGCCACATAGGAATGACAACCATTTTTTTCAAAAGTACTTCTCCAATGCAAATGTGAAATAAAGTGTGGAGTTGACATGGCAATGACATGGCAAAGACAATGTGAAGTTGGTTGTCTAGATCTAGACAATGCACTTCACAATGTCTTTATGTCCACATCATCATTTGTGAATAAAAATATTTATAAAAAAGTTGAAGAAGTGGAGGAGTTGCCTTGGAAGTTGGAAAAAATACTTTTTATTGTCTCCTCAATACTTTTGCATTGGAGAGAGTTTTTGTATCTCATTGTCATTTGAGATATAATTTTGCCACATAAACAAGACATTGTCTTGTGGCTCATGCCACATAGGAGCCACCTAAGACTCACAACACTTAACAAGACAATAGGGTTGGAGATGCTCTTAACACAGTGCTAGAAGCGATTGCTGGTTGGCGGCTCTCTTCAGCTTACAAAGTCGCTCCGCTTGATCCCAAGAATTTTTTCCTCCATCTTATTTCGGATCACAACTTTTCCTCTGTTTGGGCCAAGGGCACCACCACTATTGGCAAACAGACTGTCAAGATCGCCAAATGGTCTCTTTCCTTCAACCCGAAAGTTGATTCAACCGTCATCTCCACTTGGATCACTCTCCCCAACCTACCCCTAGTTTGCTACGCCCCGGCGGCCGTCAAATGGATCGCGAGCTCCTTCGGGACTCTCGTAGCCATCGTGGAGGAAACAAGGTCCCTCGCTAAAGGCAACTACGCTAAAATCTGCGTTGAGCTCGACCTAGCGTCAGAACCGCCAACGGAGATTCAGATCGACCTGGGAGGCAGAGCGCATTCTCAGGTGTTAGTGTATGACAACAATATTATATTCTGCCGACATTGCCAGATGAGAGGTCACCTTACCAAGTTCTGCTATAAAGCCCACACAGAGCTCAGGAAGCCACGTCTCCGTAAAACCCGCTCCACCAGGTCGGCTCAAACCGGCTCACCCCCATCCACCCCTCTCTGCCCCAGCCCCACATCCACCCACATTACTGTCTGCTCATCCCCTAATATATCCCGCTCATCACCCCCAGGCATCTAGGACATTGTCCCCTACGTCCCAAAGCACATCCTTCTCCATAACTCGTTTTGCGCCTTATCGTTCGACGATGAAGACCACACCCCTTCTTCAGATCTCGTTTATTCAGGCATGAACCCCGCGGCCAGTGAGATAGAGGAGACAGAGCACCCTGACATCACCCAACCACCCCCTCTCAAGAAAAGGCTTTGAAGGCTATCACATGAGGTACTGATCCCCTGGCAATCCTCGGTTCGGACGCCGCTGCCATATACCAGCAAGCTGAAGAAGCAGGTTTTCTAGACATTACAAATCCTCTTTGCGCCCTAAACGAAACAAAAACAGAGACAGAAGACACTATCCAGATGGATAGTCACGAGCTCAATACCCAAATACAGGGCGAGGATACCGCCGCCTTCTTAGCAGAAAACACGAGTCCCCAAAAATCTCCAAACAAAAAAGAGAAAAAATGCCAAAAAGCGGCGGCTATGACCACAAGATCAGCTGTAAAGCTCCAAAACCACCCTCCACACTCCTCTCCTGATGCTTAACATCCTCACATGGAATGTTCGTGGGATCGCTAACAAACCCACCATGAACAGAATCATTAGTCTGAAGAAACTCCACCGAGTCGACTTATTGATCATCATAGAACCTAAAATCCCTAAAAAAAACTCAAAGCGTATCAGCTTCAACTCGGATTCCCCTCAACAATCGTCGGATGCAACGATATCTGGATCTTCTTCTCAGCTAGTGTCAAGTTTGGTCCCATTCACGACTCCAAACAATCTCTTTCCTGGTGGATTGAACATCCCACCCTCCAACAACGCTCCTTGCTCTCAGCGGTGCATGGAAGCTGCAACATCAACGAACGTAAGATGCTCTGGGACACCCTATCGAACACCTAACACCTCTTCAACAACCTCCCGTGGATTTGTGTGGGCGACTTTAATACCATCTCCACCCGAGAAGAAAAATCCGGGGGAAGGCCCCCTCTCTCGACAGCTATGGCAGATTTCAACGACTTTATTTTTAGCGCTCACCTACTCCCCATTCCATTTTTCGGAAGTGCATTCACCTGGTGCAACATGCAGGAAGGAGCTAGGCGTCAGTACCCGTACCTCGACCGAGCTCTCATCAATCATCATTGGGCGAACACGGAGCTCACCGCTAAACTGTCGTACCTCAATACCACGGAATCCGACCACTCACCTCTTCTTATTGAGGTCAGCAGCAACCACACCCTCATCAAGAAAGTCTTCCGATTTTAGAACTTCTGTAGCCACCACCCCCAATTCAAACACACTGTCATCACCGCTTGGAGCTCCGCTGATGACCCGGGCTCCATCAAGCACGTTGCTACTAAACTCAAAGCCTCTAAAGGAGCCCTTGCGACTTGGAGCATGAACGATTTCGACGACATCTTCCAAGCCATTAAGATGGCGGAGGACGGTGTCACCCGGGCGGAGATTTTGTTCGCTACGGACAGGTCACAAGAAAACCAGGCCACCCTTAACCTCACTAAAGCCCTGCTCAAGTCCAGGCTTAAAATAGAAACCTACTCCCCATTCTATTTTTCGGAAGTGCATTCACTTGGTGCAACATGCAGGAAGGAGCTAGGCGTCAGTACCCGCACCTCGACCGAGCTCTTATCAATTATCATTGGGCGAACACGGAGCTCACCGCTAAACTGTCGCACCTCAACACCACGGAATTCGACCACTCACCTCTTCTTATTGAGGTCAGCAGCAACCACACCCTCATCAAGAAAGTCTTTCGATTTCAGAACTTCTGTAGCCACCACCCCCAATTCAAACACACTGTCATCACCGCTTGGAGCTCTGCTGATGACCCGGGCCCCATCAAGCACGTTGCTACTAAACTCAAAGCCTCCAAAGGAGCCCTTGCGACTTGGAGCAGGAACGCTTTCGGCGACATCTTCCAAGCCATTAAAATGGCGGAGAACGATGTCACCCGGGCGGAGATTTTGTTCGCTACGGACAGGTCACAAGAAAACTGGGCCACCCTTAACCTCACTAAAGCCCTGCTCAAGTCCAGGCTTAAAATAGAAACCAAATTCTAGAAGCAGAAAGCCAGGTTGATGTGGGATAATGAAGGGGATAAAAACTCTAGCTTCTTTCACTCCTGCCTTAAAGGTCGTCGACAATAGCTGAGCGTGCTTCAAATCATAGACGAAAATGGGTGCATTCATACAGACTACCAAAACATTCAGACAGCTGCCTCTCAATTCTACTCCAAACTCTTCTCCAAGGACACCATCAACAAGGACGACGACCTACTAGCCAAGATACCCAACATGATCAACAACGAAGGGAACAAGCAGCTGCTCAAAACACCCACCATGGAGGAAGTCAAGGACGCCGTTTGCGCTCTGGACGAACACAGCGCCCCCGATCCTGACGGGCTCTCCGGTGTCTTCTTTCGCGCGTGCTGGGACATCATCAAACATGACATCCATGAGGCTTCCATCGCATTTCTTCAGGGTACGAGATACCCCAAATCCATCTCCTATGCTAACCTTATCCTCGTCCCCAAGAAAGAAAACCCGACCACATTCAAAGAGTTCTGGCCCATCAGCTTATGCACCTTCACAAACAAAATCATATCCAAGTTAATCGCCTCCCGCATGTCTACGCTCCCCCACAAAATCATTTCCCAAAAACAGAGCGGGTTCGTCAAGGACATGAACATCACCGACAACATCCTTCTAGCTCAGGAATTGATCACATGCATGAAATTTCTAGCCATAGGGGGTAATGTGTCTATCAAGTTAGACATGGAGAAAGCCTACGACCGACTAGATTGGCAGTTCATGATCTGGGTGCTTAGAGCATTCGACTTCTCGGAAGCATGGACCGATGTCCTCTTCAGATCAGTTAACAATTCCTGGTTCTCCACCATCATCAACGGATAAGCCGATGGCTTCTTCAATGCGAGCCACGGGGTTAGGCAGGAAGATCCCTTATCTTCCACTCTCTTCATTATCGCGGCCGATGCGCTTAGCAGAAATCAACCACTTACCCAACTTGCCGGGATTCCACCACTTCCACTCTACCACCGGTTGTCCTCTAATCACCCACCTGGCGTACGCGGACGACATACTCATTTTTTCTGCCAGGGACATAGGCTCGGTGGAGGAGGTCCACAAGACGCTTAAGAGATACGCCAGATGCTCCGGGCAGCGAGTCAACCCGAGCAAAAGTGTCATCTACACACATCACAAAGTAGATAGAGCACACTCTGCGACTCTCTCCAACCTGACTTCCTTCTCCACCGCCTACCCACCGTTTAATTACCTCGGGCGCCCGCTGGTGTACGGTAAATCTAACTCGGGGATATTCGAGGACCTCGTCAGCAAAATCAGAAAAAAAAATCGAGGGCAGGCACAACACTACCTTATCCCTTGGGGGAAAATGATCCTCATCAAGCATGTTTTATCCTCCATTTCCATGTACACCCTGGCAGTCTGCTCGCCACCAAAGAAGGTCCTAATCTCCCTAGAATCCCTCTTCTCCAAATTTTTCTGGGGCCACAGAGAAGGTAGAGACAAGCACCACTCGGCCAGCTGGGCATCCATGGCCAACCTCCCTCCCCCCCCCCCCGAGGTAGGAGGACTCAGATTTATCAGATTGGTGAACATTGTTACAGCCTGCTCGATGAAGCTATGGTGGAAACTTCGCACAGAAAACACGATATAGTCCCAATTTATGAAAGCCAGGTATTTTCGTCACTCTCATCCGTCGACGGCGATTGCCAACAGCAGAGCATCCGCTAGCTGCCGCAACATCCTGACAGGTAGGAGCCTAGCCAACCCCTTCATCATCGACGATGGGTCAGAAGAGTTGCGTTGGTCCCTGAACCCAGGTAGTGTAGCTCCCCTTCCCGAAATTTTTTGAAATATTTTTTTATTATTATTTATTTGATTTAAATGGTGATTTTTATATTTTTTATAAATAATTATTTAGTTAATTATTACGGTAGATGACTTTAGCCATCGTTGAGTTTTGAGGTACCAGACGACTAGGAATCATGGCACGTATAGTACAGTGGCGTGCCTTGACTCGTGTATTAGCCATGCCAAGGAAGGCCGAGCCATAGTGATGTTCTAACTAAGAAAACCAGGTCAAGTTGCGACTTGACACCCATTAAATGATTTAATTAGTTTTTCTATAATTATGACTTTTTAGGAGACACAGTGGGACCGAACTAGCCCGGACTGGGCCCAAACAGAGCCTAAGCCCATGTAGTCATGTAGTGTGTGCAATGGTGTCCATGTAGATACATATTTCGTAATCTAGTTAAATCGTCCAAATAAGTATTATTGTTTGTTATAAAGAATTGTTATATAGTATAGGTTACTCACTATGCATTTGATAATTTCATATTTGATATTAGAATAAATGTATATTTTCTGCGGACAAATAGGATTAACAAGCACAGGATTAATATGTGCACATGAGTAATTTACATAGAAAATATTTTATGATTGCAATATTTTTATAAGTTAGAAAATATATTAATATATAATTTTGTGGTAAATATATACAAATAAGTACCTATATTTTTAATGGTACAATAATATATATATTATATAAGTATTGTATATATCTACTGTAGATGTATATAGGGATATTTTATAGTCATTTATAGGTGTGAATGTATATATATAATATATAAAATATATATAGGCGTATATGTGAATGTATATATATAAATATATAAAATATATATATATATATGGGTGTATACGTGAATGTGTGTGTATGCGTGTATGTATATATAAATATATGTATACGTGTAAGTATACAAATATATGTGTGTATGTGTATATATATAAATATATATATGTATGTATACATATATGTGTATATATATATATATATAAATATATATATATACAATAGTTCCTATATAAAGAAAAAGAAAAAAATAATACTAAATGGCCCAACCACCCCAAGACTTAGCAAAGCACACCAGCCCGAGTATTAAAGCCCAGGCCCGGCCCAACTTTCCACCAAGCCGAGCAGCATGCCCACCCCGCTCAATTTCCCCAGGCCGAAAGTGTATCACATCATATAAATATATTCGAGTATAACAGAGGGAGGGACGAAAACCTCACAAACCCTAATACCACGCCGCCACCCCAGGCGACCCCAGCCACTGGGCCACCATCCCCGACCTTGTGTCGCCGTGAGGCAGTCGCTGGCGGTAGGCTGGACGGCCGCAGCGCGCCACAGCGAACAGAAGACAGCAGCAGCAGTCGCTGCCGACACCATGTTTCAAGTATGATTTCTCACTCCTCATCGATTTGTTTCATGAACTAATTTTTTGTATGGATGCACCATATAATCCTCTTCCTAATCCATGAATTAGTTTACGAAGACGAGTAATATATTTGTCGAGAAATCGAGCCCAAGATCGATGAAAAACTGCTAAAACAGAACGGTTATTCAGTCCCAAAACTTTGATTTGGAAGGCATATATCTTCCAATCTAGATCGATTCTTCGAAATCTAGTTAAACCTATTTGAAGACAACCTGTAGGGCACCAAATGCGGTTTACATATTTTTATTTCATCCATTATACATCAAGATAAACTTCCTTGAAGATCGAGAAAAACCTATTTTTTAAAACTTTAAAAATAGAGAAATTGTCCGATACGACGTGCGTTCCGCCAATCCGGGTGACGTGGTCGCGAACCAAAAGCATCGAAAGGTGCGTAACGGCTTTATGGTCGTGTGGGCTTTGACGGAATTTAAATTGGTCGCGTGTGCGTGACGAATTTGATGTATATCCATCGAAATTCACCGAATCGACCTCTGTGCAAGTTTCTCAATTACTTCGTGCACGCTCGTCAGATCGAGACAAAACTTATTCCAACAGGACCATATCATTTTTCTGGTCCTGTATGCCAAGTTTGGTCCAATTCTGAGACAGTTGAATTGGACCGCCGTTTCGTGGGCCCCACGATCCGATTCAACGGACGATTTTGTGCACGGTCCACCGAAATCCAAAACTGGACATACCGTTGGGTTCGTATCATCAAAACAAATTTGTAGACATATAGTTTGATGACTTTAGAGAGCATTAACTCTGGCACGCTTTTCGGTGCAAAGTGGGTCCAACGGCGGATACCATTTTTGTCCAAAATTACCGTTTTGCCCCTGTGTCCAAAATTGGACTTAAGGATAGATAATCCTAGCTAATTTTACTATTCTGAGAATGTTGGCAACGTCTGTTTCAGCTTTCGGAGACATTTGTCGATTTTGAACTTTATGGCATACTAGTTGACGGTATCTTATTTGTTCTTCGCGCAACCTCCAGGCAAGTATACCTTGCCTTCCTCTACAGTTTATTTATATATATATTTCTATTATTATATAGTTTACTAGTTGGTTATTTACATGTGATTTGTATATCGTGCATGTTAGTATAAATATAGTCCTTGTTCATGGTTAGCCTTGTAGTTCATATTGGATTGGTCCTCTAGTGTATCGTGATTGGGAGTATGTGTAATTGAACTGCTATTCCTGTATAGTTCCCATAACCTGCGAGTCCACACACGGGGCGAGGGTTGTCCTTTTGTACCTGCGAGTCCACAGACGGGACGAGGGTGACTTGTCTTGAAACTGACCTGTGAGTCCACGTCGGGGCGAGGGTTGGTATTCCATTGATCTCTTGTTTACTTGTTCTTCCAGCAGTTCATTTATGCATAGTAGATCCTGTATCCGTGTTCATAGTTACCTGTCAGTAGCCACATGTCAGTCTCATGTCTAGTTCCTGTTTATATTATTGCATGATTAAACTGTTAGATAGGCATGTTTTTATGTATCTTGTTATGTCCCCTGAGGACCTGATGATCTCTTCAAGTAGCTGATTGCATGGAGTTAGTTAGCGGCTCATGATGGTAGTGATTATACCTGCAGGAATACAGATATTTGCTTGTGATATTTCTTTATTATCCTCTTGTGCTTTATATTCCATACCATGATATACTCTGCTTATTTATAGACTTATATCGTTCTTGGAGTCTAATCGAACAATATGCTAATGGGCTACAGACCATGACCCATACTTGTTCATTCTTGTTTATATGATTCCTGTGGATTGAGATATAGTTTAGATTAGACATGATACCCTACTCTGGATAGCTTATACATACTCGAGTCGGGCTGGAGTCCGCTCGATACATAGCTGGCTTGCTCACGATCTCGCGTCTGAAAACCGGGTACGGGTCGTGACAGGTGGCAAATTCTCGTTAGCTTCTGCCAGGAAATCCCTGAGGGACACGGGGGAGACACACCATCAAATAGCTCTGTACTGGAAACCAACCATCCCCAATAAATGGTACATCCTTATTTGGAGATCGCAGCACAGGAAACTTCCCACCGATGATGCTCTGACCCACATCGGTTACAGCCTTGCATCGAGATGCCACTGCTGCTTATCTCCGCAAGCAAAATCAGCGG
Organism: Iris pallida; assembly: GCA_029216955.1. Lineage (NCBI taxonomy): Eukaryota > Viridiplantae > Streptophyta > Magnoliopsida > Asparagales > Iridaceae > Iris > Iris pallida. The sequence continues at coordinate 7,427,449 of JANAVB010024600.1, read as the reverse complement.
CACACATCCTCCACTCGGGTCAACTTGCCACCCTGCTGTGGTCCAAACTTTCCACCAGATGGAACATTCGACAGCAGGCTGGCGACTTTGACGATCTTCTCGCCATCTGGGGCAACTCCAACAGGCACCAGATCGTCGCAGCTGCAGGCATTTGGGTTTTATGGAAAAACAGAAACAAGCACATATATGAAGGTCGTACAATCAACCCCAATCAACTGTTCAGCAAAGTCCACAGACAGGTTCTCAAAGCTGGCCGACGACGCTCCCTAGCCCTGGAATGACGGCACCGGGTCCCATCCTAATCTGGTTCTGTTGTCTTCTGGCGTTGGCCCTTGTGCCTGGTCGTTTGTAGTCTTTCCTCCTTCTTTTGCGTCTCTGTATAGGCTTCGACATTTTGCGCCTTATACATCAATAAAATAGGGGTTTTTGCAATATATATATATATATATATATATATATATATATATATATATATACTCAACGGGGTAAAGGCGGGCCTCCGAGGCTCTGTGCGACGGCTCCCTGCGAGCGACTTGACAGCCAAGGAGGCGTCCCTACAAGAGATACAAGCCCAGCTGCAATCTGACATATTGAACGTGGAGTTAGCCACGCGGGAACGCGAGCTTGCGCATGAGGTGGGCACTCTCCGATCCATTGAAGGAATCCAAATGGCTCAACGGGCGAAGTGTAACTGGCTTCAGGAGGGAGATTCCCTGTGGGCAAGTTGGTTGAGAGTCAGATATCTAAAAGGCGCAAACTTCTGGGCATACTTGGCCAACAATAATGAGTCAGTAACCTTTAAACAGATTTTGAAACACAGAGTGGTGGTTAGTCACATACTGGAGAGAGTTATCAAGAATGGGGAGGATACAGACCTCTAGCTTGATCCGTGGATTAAGAACAAAGGTCTGCTCAACTGGGTTGGGAGTCACGCCTCCCCGGAGGCATATACTTGCGCTAAGTCGCCACTATTATACAAAATGGAGAGTGGAGGGCGGAGGTGAACAAGTTTACCTGACTACACACGACAAGGATTCGACAAGTACGGATAGACCCAAAGATTCCTGGGCATGGGCGAGTTCCCCTACTGGGGAGTTCGTGTCATCCATTGCATATGACCAGGCCAAAATCGGTCATGAGAAATGGGTATGGGCGGACATTGTATCGTGTAAGGGGACTCCAAGGAAAATGCAAGTGTGTTTATACAAGCTTCTCATGGGTCATTTGCTCATTAGGGACAGATTGGGAAGGTTTGATATTCACTGTAATTCAAGTATATGTGTAATATGCGGGCAGGAGCCAGAATCTATGAGGCACGTCTTCTTCCAATGTGGTTTAGCTAAACGAGTTTGGGTACTTCAGGAAAATAAGCTAAATATACCGCAAGAGCTACATATGACATAGTCGAGATTCTACAAGAGCTAAAAATAAGGAAACGAAGAGGTCTTCACTGGTACTGGGAGGCTCATATCAAGGTGGCGGCCGCAGTGTGGCACGTATGGCGTGAGCAAAATGCGCGTATTTTTGAAGAGGTGAATACTGTTGGAGTCCAGTCTGGATTTGGTAACAATATACTTGTGGAATCCAAATCTAATTAAATATTTAATTTCATTTGATTTAGATGTCCATAATTGGTGTTGTGCTATTTAGATAATAGGATTCTTATTTTAGAAAATCCTATTATGATCTAAAATAGGATAATTTATGGCCTATTTTAGGTGTAATATGATTCTTATTTGAGGGCTTCCTAACTAAGAAATCATATTATGACCTAAAATAGGATTTTTTTCATCCTACATTTATGGGGTGAGGGTGGAGGCACAAAGAATAAGCACAAAGCACAAAAGTGGAGATTCGGGGTGCTTGTCCACAAGAAAATCTAAAAGAAAGTTCGTACTGTGCTCTTAATACTTCGTCATCCAAGATAGAAGGAAGAAGAAGATCTAATCGAGGAGTCGTCAACTTCAGTTAGGGAGATTAATTGCTACGGGTTGGTGAGTAATCTCAATTGTAATCGTTTGTTTTTTCTTCTTGAGAGTGGTGAGGAGGTTGAATCTATTAGGGCAAAAGGTTCAACGTGAGTTCTATCAGTCTTATAATTTTATCTAAGTTATTAAAGGCTAAGATTTGTCCAGGTGACGTACGTCACCGTCATATACTTGTCTTCATCTTGTGCTTGGTGTCCGTTAGACGAGGGTTGGTTTTGATCAGGTGGGTTGACAAACGCTTCCGTACGCGCCCAACAAACGCAACAGAGAGGAGGATTACCCATAATATAGAGTATGATGTAGCTTGTATGAGGCATCCACAAGGAGCCACGCTGAGATGTAACG
>JANAVB010024600.1:7372616-7422616 GCA_029216955.1 Iris pallida | reverse complement strand
TGGATTTTATCCCCTATATACTGCTACATAAGTCTATTTGACAGGTTTATTTTGGATGGGTTATGATGCCTTCATTTAAGAATTGGAGGTATGATACATTGGGTTTCATCTGTGCATTTATTGTATAATGTTGTTATTGCCAGCCTTTATTTGAGAACCGGAGGCATAGTAGAAAAATCCATTTCTCTATTGTAGTGGTGGTGAATGCTTGAGGCATGTTTTTCAATTTTTTGCTGCCTAAAGAAGTGATTCCTTTATTTGGATTTTATCTGCTATATACTGCTATCCATAACCTATTTGACGAGTTCATTTTGGATGGTTATGCTGCCTTCATTTGAGAATTGGAGATATAATACATTTGGTTTTATTTGTGCTGCCTTTATTGGATAACTAGTAAATGCACGTGCTTTGCACGTATAATAATATATAATAAGAACATTATTCAATTATAGTCAGATATCTCTTCTAAATCATGTGGTTAAGGTGATAGGTATTCTTTTTGTTTAGTTGAGTTCGATTCCCCATGTTGAATATATATAACAATTTTAAACTTTTTTTCAACATTTGTTTACATGATTTATTTTTTTAAATAAAATGGTCCGTGATATAATGACGGCTTAGATGGCTCACTATTGAGCCGTTTTGAAGCCTCATTATATAGTGGAAGATGTTGTTGCTACTACTGCCTTTCTTTTATGAGCCGGAGTTGTGGACTGTTGTTGTTGTTGTCAGAGTTAAAGGCATGGCTTTTGGATTTGAATATTCAATTTCATGTTTCCTTCATTTGAGTATCTGTCATTTGGATGCATTTGAATTCTTAAATTATTTTGCATATTATTTCTTGATTAAATGTGTTAATTCTTTCTTGACCGATAATAGGCGTTTTCAATTGGTTACAGATCAGGGATTCAATTAGTGTTCCCAGTAATGATCAACAGAGCATTACAAAGAGTGGTTGGCAAATGTTGAAGAGAGGGTTTCATGGTAGCTTACTTAGCACTTTCATCTTGGAAGCTCCTTAGTGTATTTTGTTATATAGTTAGGCAATGTGTCATGTATTTTGGTTTATTTGTATTAATAGATTTGAATGCAAACCATATGTGGTGGATATTGTACAAATCATATATTTTGGTTTATTTGGATATGTGGCTGGGTGTTTGCGGTTTACAAATGTGTATTTGTTAATATAAAAATTATGTGTTTAATAGTTCTTTGTTGTCTGTAATTTTTTGGTTTATATTGATATTATGTGCCTGCTTAGTAATTGGCAAAGGAAACCATATATATAATTATAAATAGAATTTTGTTTAAACAAAAATTAGCTTCTCTTGACAGTTATAAAACACCAACAAATATCTAAATTCTGCTACAAAATATTATTTCTTGACTGTTTTTAAACATTAAAAATATTTTTCTTAACGATTTTAATTTTCCCGAAAAAAAAGATTTTCTTGACGGTCATTACCCCTCACTTGGCTAGAGTCAAGAAAAGTTCATATTTACCATGATAGTTTTTTGCTATGTTTTCTTGAAAGTTTTAAACCGTCAAGATATTTCTTTTACTTGACGGTTTAAAACCATTAAAAATCAAAACCAAAACAATCAAGAAAAATTAAGACTTTTCGTGACTCCGGTCTAGATGACAGATGTAGAACCTTCCAGAAAACCCTTTCTTGACTCTGGTCTAGGTTGGGTATATTGTTGGTGCAGGTTCTGTTGAATTGAATGAACCTGGATAAGATTGTAGATGTATATGCTATTGTATATAAATTGTTGAGTAGGAGCCTGCAGGTGTTTTCAGAGCTTTGATTTAATATTCTGAATATTTTTCTGGTAGATTGTAGCCTTTGCAATTGGCAGGGCATTGCAGGTATGTGTGTGCAATCCTATCTGCAAAATTACAGTAAAGGGGGAGCTTAATTCCAAAGGTATTCACTTTATGTGCCAATTTTGTTTGGTCGTATAGAAGTAGTTCAGGTGTGAGTAGGTAGGGTACACAGGCACTTGGAGTATCTACATGTGCAAACATGTATCTAGGTAAGGAGGAAGAATATCCTAATGTGCTAGGGTGAATCAATATAGTTGTGAGAAAGTCCCTAACTGGTAACCTAGTATAGGTACAACCCAAATATCTAGATGAAGAGGGAGATGTATTCGGCAGCAGTTCCTGGTCCAACTATTAGGAACATATGTGAAGCTATTGGATTAATGAATACAAGTGCAATGTATAGTTACAGGGGAACAACAGAGGTGGTATTCGGTTTGTATCAAGCAAGAAGTGAACAGTAGCACCAATAGAGGGTATTGTATTTAAAGGCTTAATAGTGTAGTATAAATGACAGATCGATATAAAATAAGTAAGAGTAGCAAGCATACAATAGTGTTATATTTAGGTAGGCTTACCTAAAGGGATTACAAGCCAGAACTTAGAAGCCTAATAGGAAATTGGTAGAATTGATGTTCAATTTCTAATTTATATCTATTAATTTATTTAATTTTAAATATAGATTCTTTGGACTCTAACTCAAATTTGGCATCGAACCGTACCAGCAGCTCAGGACCACAGGCAAGTATACCTTGTCTTTCTTTACTGTTTTATTTACATGCTTATCTTCTTTCATTATCTAGTTGGTTCTGATTTGATTGCTGACATGTGTCATCATTGCTATATTGTCCTTGTTCACAATTAGCCTTGTAGCCTTATTTGGATATATATTTCACTTGTACTGAATTGAGTTGTATCGTAGGACGACCACGTTATAAACTGAACTGCTATTTCTTTATTTCAATTTCTTACAACCTGCGAGTCCACATACGGGGCGAGGGTTGATCGTTTGCACCTGCGAGTCCACACAGGGGCAAGGGTGACTTGTCTTGAAACTGACTTGCGAGTCCACATTCGGGGCGAGGGTTAGTGATTAGTTCAAACTTGCGAGTCCACACTCGGGGCGAGGGTTTGGTAGTCCATTGATCTCTTGTTTACTTGTTCTCCTGCAGTTCATTTATGCGTAGTTGTTCATACATTCATGTCTCGTGATTGTTTAGTCTTTTCTTGCTTATATCCTGGATTTCCTTCATGCATGATAAACTGTTAGAAAGGCTTGTATATTATGTATCTTGCTAGTCCTCTGAGAACCTGATGATCTCTTCAGGTTTAGTCGAGTTTGAGTCAGGAGCAGACGAGAGGGTTTGAGTCAGCATCAGACCGCGGTGCTTTGCAGTTGAGGTTGCCTTGATTAGCAGGTTGTATTCAGATAGTATATTTCATGTATTTTTCTCTTTCCGTTTATTGGTAGTGGATTTGTGTCCACCGGACGTGACTTGATTTTGGAAATATTTAGTTTATATTCTTTATTGTTCAGTGTTATTAATATTCATTGGTCTCAGTTGATTCTTTATTATTCTGTGGATAAGAAATAGATTGTCGTGAGTATATTAGACAACTTTCTACCGCCGATACTGCGGTGTAGGCTGGACTGGGACACACTTCGTATCGAAAAGCAGGTACGGGTCGTGACAAGTTTTTTGGTGGCCCATGCAGGTCTACGTTAATCACTTCGGATACATTACTGTACCGTCGTAAGCCTGCACATAGGATTAGAAACTTAGGATCTCATCCACGTGTCTTGAAAACAGTATTTATCTCTGTCCTTGATTTCTATTGAATCTTTGACTTGCAACCTGCTTGAAATCTTCATACCGTCTAATATTTTCTTTTATTGCAGTAAATGGATTCTCAAGACATGAACAACACCTCCCTGAACACCCCACCAGCTGCAGAAGGATTCTTTATGACCCCGACGACGCAGGGAGGCCAGCTTACTCATCAGGGAGACCCGGCTCAACCGCAATACCCGAGATTCTGCAGAGATGACATTCCACCACCAGTACAAGTTCCGCATCCAGCACATGTTCTTCATCCAGCATATGCTCCACATCCAGCACCTGCCATGCACCCTGCACCCGCGATGTATCCAGCTCCTACCATGCATCCAGCTCCAGCGACGTATCCAGCACCTACCGCCTATCCAGCACATGTTCTGCCTCCGCCACCTATATTGGACAACGTTGCTCTCCTCGGAATCTTCCAACAGCTCATCACTTCCCAGACGGAGCAGGCCAACGCCTTTCGTGACACCTTGAGAGAGGCTCTCCAGACTAGAGACACTCCACGACCGCGTCCTGGAACTTCCAAGAATTTCATGGACCTTAGGCCCATGGAATTCAAAAGGGCGGAAAGGATTCTCTACGCGGATGAGTGGTTAGAGAACGCGGATCGAAATCTTCGAATGACACGAGTTCCCAAAGACCTAAAGATCGAGTCAGCTAGCATGCAGCTTTACGACATCGCCCGCACGTGGTATAGAGATGAGCCTCGATTTACCACGCCAGATGTAACTTAGAAAGAATCAAGGAGCTGTTCAAGACGAAGTTCTATCCTGAAGCAGCCCGCGAAGAGTTGGAGAACGAGTTCGAGAGCCTGGAACAGGGCAATTTCTTTATTGACGAATACACCGCAGAATTTTCCTGTCTCAGTCGCTTTGCAGATGCCTTGACCATTGTAGCCAAAGCCAAAAAATTCAGAAAAGGGCTATCACACAAAATTTGCATCGCCATCGCCACCATCCGGGCCAACACATATGAAAGGATCTTGAAGGTCGTACAGGCAGTAGAGAAAGAGTTGAAGCGCAAGAAAAAGAGAGACCGAGACGCACATGAAGGAGGCATCAGCCAATCGGGAGCGGCAAAATGACCCAATATCCCGAAGGTCATCTCGGCACAGCAGTATCCTCAGCAGCCACGAGCAACCCCACACCAAACCCAAGACGTCCACACCTGCCAATATTGCATAAAGAGGGGCCACATCCAAGAAGAATGCTGCAAATGGTTAGCGTCGTGTTGGACTTGTGGTTCCAACCAACACATATCCCGATTTTGTACGAAGAGAAACGCGACTGTCCCACCACCAACCGCCCAAGGAGGACAAGCTTATGCCATGATCATGGAGAACCCGGCGGCACCCCAAGGAGGAGCTGACGGGAGTTCATAAGTAGATTATAGTAGTAGTATTGTTGGTGGGCCTATAATGGATATTGATTTGTGAGTTTTTGAATCGCAATAATGTAGGCTATTCCTTCTAGTGGATCATAGCCCTTTAAATTTCAAGGATGAAATTTGTTTAAGGGGGATAGATTTGTAAACCCTTAGCCCAAATTTCCCCTTTCATTATTATTATTTTAATTCAAATCTTTTTCTCTTTCCCTAAGGAAATAAATGCTATATATAATGTACATTCTTGACTAGCAAATAAAGGAATAGTGGCCCTTTGTAACTAAATCCCAACCAAGGGCTTTAATGCAAAAGCCTACATTTGAATTTGGTATAAACAGATCAAATTCAAACGCAAATTGGATAACCCTTTCCTTAAGAACCAAATCTAGATTCAAATTTCTACTGGCCAATCTCTTCGACCCATTGATCGATTCGAATCAGGAGATTACTCGAATCCCTAAATAGGAATCAAGATATCAATCCAATCAGATTTTGAAATCAGGCTATCCTCATCTACTCATCCCTACGAATCTATCCATTCCCTTCGATCCCCTGCTATCTATAAATATGCAGAAGGGTCAGCCGACCCCTTCCTTCACCTTAAAACCCTAATATCCCTATGCTCCTGAGTTCGAGTAGGTGATCATCAGGTTGGGGCATTCGAGTTCCTCACAGGTAAATCCTCAATCTCATGAATGTTAATTTCCTAGCTATAGATAATCTTGGTCATAATCTCAATAGACTAGTAGATGATTGGGTTAATGCTTAAGAGAACAATGTATCAGCATATAAAGGATATTAAATTGACTAAATATTGTTATAGAGCTTCTGTCGAACCCACAGATACATGTATCGGATTGGTGTGGGCCTGGCTTGCACAGGCATAATTGAACTGTATTTCTAAGGGCAGAGGTTTGTATCAGTATCATGAAAAGAAACATCAGTCATGTACATAGGGATTAGACTGTATTAGATTCAAGCAATTGCGTATTGCAGATGGGTAGGAGTGGTACCCATATAGAGATGGACTGATATCAGATTATGTTAGCAAGTAAAGTATTAAAAAGTCTATGTAGATTAAGGATTTTCCTTACTAGGTGATTAGGTTGGTATCTTGCACTGATACACAGGGATTGTCCTCCTAAAGCAAGCCTCTATGAAAATAGGTTAGGATAGGTCACCTACTCTTCGGAACTATAGGCAACCATAATGGGATGTCTCGTGAATTGTACATTAGACCATTAAGCTTTCAGTTATATGCCATGTCAATGTGCCTGAGTGCACTGCAGGACAACAGAGTGTCAGGCCAGTAAAGCTATACCAGACTTACACAAACGAGCTCAATAGGGGCAGGGGATGTATATACAGAGTCAACCAGAGAAGGGGTTCAGACCTTGGTAGCCTATGGGTGATTTGTATAACCAGGTAACTAGGACAATCATCAGGTACCTTAGAGTAGCTCAGCAGGGTGGTTATTACTACTGCTGCTGTTATTAGTCTCTACCTAGATTTCATTAAGGATATATATATGGTGTATGATACCCTGCCCTGATAAAGTCAGAATTCCTATAATGGAGTACAACTGTAGGTTAACAACCAAGGATTAAGGGGAGAGGGCCTAGTTTCTGTAGAGGGAGTACCAACCATAGGGACTAGTGTACGAGTAAGGTGGCCTGGAAAATCTAGTTAATTGGAAGACCAAGCTACAGGCTTCATGGAGAAACCAAGTTGAGGGTTAAGAGTGAACCTGTTAAAATAGTAGGATATGATATGTGTAACCAGGATACCAATGTACCCAGTAGGGCTACTGCCAAGCCTCATGACCTGTCAACATGTGGACAGTAGGAAGTACCAGCTACATGTATCTGAATATCCTGACCGTGTGATCTAGACAAAGCATGGAGAAGTTGGAACATGATTAAGTTAAACTGATGAATTGATCCTCTGTTGATTGAGTTATTTAGTGTATACATTTTTTCTAAGCTCTATTGTATAAGTTCTATGTTAAATTTTCCATCATTGTTTTTGTTTGTAATTGTTAAGTTACCTTAGAAGCTATTTGTCCTAAGTATTTTTCTGGTTCTAAACTACAGCAGGAAGGAACAAATGGTTGTTGCATTTGAAGTGTAGATACAACTTAAGTGAGGGATGAGCATGCTGTTGACTGGTTAGGTTGGGTATGTTTTTGGTGCAGGTTCTATTGAATTGAATGAACCTGGATAAGATTGTAGATGTATATGCTATTGTACATAAATTGTTGAGTAGGAGCCTGCAGGTGTTTTCAGAGCTTTGATTAATATTCTGAATATTTTTCTGGTAGATTGTAGCCTGTGCAATTGGTAAGACATTGCAGGTATGTGTGTACAATCCTATCTGCAAAATTGTAGTAAAGGGAGAGCCTAATTCCAAATGTATTCACTTTGTGTGCCAATTTTGTTTGGTTGTATAGAAGTAGTTCAAGTGTGAGTAGGTAGGGTACACAGGCACTTGGAGTATCTACATGTGCAAACATGTATCCAGGTAAGGAGGAAGAATATCCTAATATGCTAGGGTGAATCAGTATAGTTGTGAGGAAGTCCCAAACTGGTAACCTAGTATAGGTACAACCCAAATATCTAGATGAAGAGGGAGATGTATTAGGCAGCAGTTCATGGTCCAACTATTAGGAACATATGTGAAGCTATTGGATTAATGAATACATGTGCAATGTGTAGTTACAGAGGAACAACAGAGGTGGTATTCGGTTTGTATCAAGCAAGAAGTGAACAGTAGCACCAATAGAGGGTATTGTATTTAAAGGCTTAATAGTGTAGTATAAATGACAGATCGATATAGAATAAGTAAGAGTAGCAAGCATACAATAGTGTTATGTTTAGGTAGGCTTACCTAAAGGGATTACAAGCCAGAACTTAGAAGCCTAATAGGAAATTGGTAGAATTGATGTTCAATTTCTAATTTATATCTATTAATTTATTTAATCTTAAATATAGGTTCTTTGGACTAACTCAAATTTGGCACCGAACCGTACCAGCAGCTCAGGACCACAGACAAGTATACATTGCCTTTCTTTGCAGTTTTATTTACATGCTTATCTTCTTTCATTATCCAGTTGGTTCTAATTTGATTGCGGACATGTGTCATCACTGCTATATAGTCCTTGTTCACAGTTAGCCTTGTAGCCTTATTTGGATATGTATTTCACTTGTACTGGATTGAGTTGTATTGTAGGACGACCGCGTTATAAACTGAACTGTTGTTTCCTTATTTCGATTTTTTACAATCTGCGAGTCCACATAAGGGGCGAGGGTTGATAGTTTGCACCTGCGAGTCCACACACGGGGCGAGGGTGACTTGTCTTGAAACTGACCTGCGAGTCCACATTCGGGGAGAGGGTTAGTGATTAGTTCAAACCTACGAGTCCACACTCGGAGCGAGGGTTTGGTAGTCCATTGATCTCTTGTTTACTTGTTCTCCTGCAGTTCATTTATGCGTAGTTGTTCATACATTCATGTCTCGTGATCGTTTAGTCTTTTCCTATTTATATCCTGGATTTCTTTCATGCATGATAAACAGTTAGAAAGGCTTGTATATTATGTATCTTGCTAGTCCTCTGAGGACCTGAAGATCTCTTCAGGTTTAGCCGAGTTTGAGTCAGGAGCAGACGAGAGGGTTTGAGTCAGCATCAGACCGTGGTGATTTGCAGTTGAGGTTGCCTTGATTAGAAGGTTGTATTCAGATAGTATATTTTATGTATTTTTCTCTTTCCGTCTATTGGTAGTATATTTGTGTCTACCGGACGTGACTTGATTTTGGAAACATTTAGTATATATTATTTATTGTTCAGTGTTATTGACATTCATTGGTCTCAGTTGATTCTTTATTATTCTGTGGATGAGAAATAGATTACCGTGACTTGTGTATATTAAATAACGTTCTACCGCCGACATTGCGGCGTAGGCTGGACTTGGACACGCTTCGTATCCGAAAATCGGGTGTGGATGGTGACAATTATGGTAATACTGTGCAAGCTTGAGAGGGTGTTCCCTCCTGGGTTCTTCGACTCCATAGAGAATTTGCCAATTCATCTTTCCTACGAGGCACGTGTTGGTGGGCTCGTCGGTTATCGATGGATGTACCCGTTTGAGTGGCATTTGAACCACCTAAAGAAAAAGGTAAAAAACAAGGCTCGGGTCGAGGGTTCTATTTGTGAATCCTATGTTCTCAAGGAGATTACAAACTTCTGCTCGATGTATGTCAAGCCACATGTTGCTACTAATAGAACAAGAGCTCCGAGAAACGACGATGGATATCTTGAATCTAATGATGTAATACTGAAAGTCTTCAATGCTTTCGGAAAGCCTTCGGAGAAAATAAAGAAAAGATATTTGAATGCCGAGGAACTAAGGTCTACTCAGTTATATATATTACTCAACTGCGACGAGAATAAAGTGGAGAAGCTCGAGGGGTAAGTAACTAATACGTCCACATTTACGTCATGTATATATATAATAGTATCCAATATTATTAGTATACTAATTGGTCGATGTATTATTATTTTCAGCACATTTAATGATGAGGTGAGGTCGAGTAGACAATACATAACGGATGAAAAACTGGAACAGGAAATGAGAAGTTATTTTCCTTCATGGTTGAGTGCATATGTAAGATGCTCGGCAATTAGTTTTCATATATGCACTTTGCACAGTAATTAACGGTACGCTGAATTTAATTTCTTATCTTATGGTATTTCGGTCGATCTTCTGGACGCAACACTAGAGAATGAGTATATTAAAACTCTAGCCAAGGGGACCATTTATTCCGTCAAAATCTGGCCAAGCTATTGTTTGAATGGATTTAGGTTCAAGTCAATAAATGCTCAGATCAGAGAGAACTTTCTGGATCTTGATTCGACCAAAAATAGTTGTTTGTGTATCAGATCTATAAACTACAAAGATGTCGATCCGGAGAATGATTTCGATGGCGTCTTACGGAAGATTGTGGAGTTGACATATAAGTACGGCATAGAGCTGGCTAAGATCGTGTTGTCCAGGTGTGATTGGTTCGATCTGATCCAAGATCAAGGCTGAAAAATTGACAAGCATGGTCTTGTGGATATTAACTACCGGCATCGATATCAAGGATACGAACCATTTGTCTTAGCAAGTCTGGCTCAACTAGTTTACTTCACTACTTATCCTAGACGAAAAATAACTAGGTTGGACTGGTGGACAGTATGCAAGACTAAAGCCAGAAATACCTACGATGTTGACGAAATAGCTTATTAGGAGGACGAGCAACTATCGTAACAAATACAGTTGATGTGGACACAACGAAAGTTCCATATTACACGTCTAATCATATAGAAGAGGTAGAAGTATCCGAAGAGGAAAACTAATTAGATAAAAGCGAAGATGAGTTGGAAGAGAAAGATGAGGACACGGAGGACAAAGAAGATGAATTTTTAGAATATAATTGAAAAAATAAAATATGTTTAACCACTAATTAGTCTCCATGCAACAATGAATCTTCCACATTACACGTCTAATACTGTCATTTTGTTTAATCCTTAATTAATCTCTATGTTTCCATCAATCTTACCAGATGGCACCGATGACCCGAGTACGTCGCTTGAGAGAGGCAAATATGGCTGCTAAGGAGGTAGTGGTACCTCCTGCAGCTAAGGAGGTAGTGGTACCTAAAGCAGAGATGAAGGTCAAGGAAGAACTTTCTTCTACTATTAAGGAGGAAGTGATTCCTAAAGCCGAGATAGTTATGAAGGAGGAGGTGGCACCAGAAGGCAGTTGCACCGGGAGTTCCAGTCATCCTGCTCCATTGGATATTGATCTTGCTGGCGTAGATCCTACTTATGCGTAGTGGCTGAGAAGGGAGATCTCTCTGTGCCGGCGTAGAGGGCTCCTAATATGATATGACTTTTGACCGAATTTGTTTTCGGTATACTTATTTTTGTGTTAGACTTGGATGTTTTTACAACTCTTGATATTTCTTATTTTCTAAACATGGTTATTATCTAGACTTGAATGTTTTTTGATGCTATTATCTAGACTTGGTTATTATCTAGAAATTCAACGGAGGGTTGCTCCGGGTCTATTTTTATAAACTGTGATATGTTAAATGCATGGTTATTATCTTGTAGATATCTATTTTTATCAGGTATGGCAGGACACAGAGGATTGTACCTTCGTGCTAGTAGAGGAGCATCCCATGCCGGTAGAGGTTCCACCGGTGGACGGAGTGGTACTCCATTAGTGGATGATGGTTCCGAACCCTCGTCTCATAGTACTCCAGTGTACCAACCACTCAGACTTTCGAGTGGATCGGCAGCCTGTGGCAGTACTCCTGGGATAGACAGTTCTAGGCCAGATCCTAGCCCGTCCAGCATTCCTGCTACGGACGGTACTATAGAGACGGAGTAGCGGGTGGAGGAGGTCGCAACTACGCCGACACCATATGATCTGAGTGATCCCCCATGTGCCCCTCCGAACGAGACGAGGATAGAGATTTGGTCCGACGGACCTACAAAGTAAGTTAATTAGTTAACATTTATTTATACTTATTTCTATATATTCATGAATTTAATTATCGTTGTGTAGATATCGTCCCCCGTCAGTTCAGAGAGCATTGGGGCAATTTTTGAGGTCCAACTACGGGGGCCCTTGGATCAACTACTCGGATGCCTCGGACGAGAGATAGGCATTCTGGTTTACCCACATCAAGGTAACTAAAGTATATTGCTTTTAGTATAAATCATCTTTTATGCATATTATGTAACTAACTAATTTAATTCTTGTAGAAAATATATTTTTATCCACCGCACCGGACTGAGATGATCGAGAAGCAATTTCCTGCCGTTGTTGTCAAGTTGATCCGGGATACGATCGACGACCAAAAGGCTCGAGACCGCTCCGAAAAATCGATCCAAAGTTGGATCACGCTTGAGCAGTGGACTGCGATGAAGGCTAGATTCGACTCTCCTAGGTAAAATAAACGGTGGGAGAAGGCGAAGGCGGCTAGGACGAGGGCATGGAAGTGGTATGGTGGCTCGATTCCTATGACGGAATATTTTCGTCGCCTGGTATATGTTTTACTACAATATATTATTTTAATGAAAGTTGGAATAAAATATTTAATTTCAATGACAAACAAATTATTATAATAGATAAAGAGGGGTGAGGACGCCAATATGGTGATCGTCTTCCTGGCTACCCATTGGAAGGACGGAAAGCTTATCGATGATCGGGCCACACAGAGCTACGTAAGTATTACTTTACGTGTCACTAAATTTAGTATAACTTAAGAAATATGTAATATATATTCATAGACGTGGAACAACTAGGTTGGTAGGAAATATTATGCTTATCGAGATGCACACTTTTCTAGGATGAGTATCTTAGGCTAAAGCGTGAGATTACTAGTGCATCTGCGGTGGAAGGGGTTGGTACTTCCTCGCAGCCCCCACTGGCTCAGACGTTGGATGAGCTCTGAATGACCGCCATTGGTGGTCTTCAGAGGGGTACGTACTACGGTACGAAATCCTACGACGCCTTTATGGCAACGCAGTTATTCAGGGCCCCCTCTGCCACTGTGCATTTTCTACAGCCCTCACAGGAGTCGGTCTGAGTGGAATCGCCAGCTTACTAAGCTGTGTGACGAGTTATTGCGGAGGATTGCGGAGCAGCCCTTGTCTCAGCCGCAGACGGACGATACGGCGCTCACGGCACAATTTGATATGCTCGAGCACACCATTAGGGAGATGGGCGAGAGGACGGATCGTGCCGTTCAGGCAATGCAGGAGAAGGCAGATCTTACCGTTTAGGCGTTACAGGGGTCGCAGGTGGCCATGGGCGATCATGTGTCGAGGCTGGCAGCTGTTATAGATTCTACCAACTCTAGACTGCTAGCCATAGAGCAGACACTTCCTGGTCGTGTATCGTCGTCCACACCTAGGCCTCGTTTGGTTCACGGATTTAAGGAACCAAGAAAGGAAAGTTGTTCCTTTCCTTTGTTTGGTAGCCACAAACTTGGAAATCAATTTCCTGACAAGGGGGAAAATTGGTGGGAATATGGTTCCACTCAAGAACCATGGGATTGATTTTTCCTCCTCCTTTCCCAATATTTATTATAAAAGTGATGACAAAAGTAACCATGTGTCATTGCTTATTTACCATTAATGTTATTTTTATAATATTATTTTTATTTTAAAAGGTAAGGATATTATTGGAACATTGTTATATTTTGCTTTCCTTTCCTATGTAGTTTTCTTGTTTTACCAAACAACGGAAAGGAAATATGATAGGAATCCTACTTTTCCATTCCCATAGAAAATACGAGGGAATTCATTTCCTTTTCGTGAACCAAACGAGGCCCTACTGTATCGGTTCCACCGCCTCCTCTTCCTTCTACTGATGAGTCGTCACCTGTGATCCTGACCCCGGAGCAGTATAGGTTCATGGTGTCCCAGATGCGGGGACTGCCTCCTCCTCCTCCCGACCAGGCGTAGTCCTTTATTGGACTTATTTTCATTTATCGTCTTGCTGACCCATTGTTGGGTCTTTATGTATTTATTTTATACATTTAGTGACAGTTTGTGTTATGTTGAACATTATCGGACGAACTCTTTTTATAACTGTTTGGTAGTGGATTTGTATCCACCCGGCTATTTCCTATCTTTCTGATCATTGGATTCTATTTATTTGATTATTGGTAGTGCATTTTAATCATTACTCTATATTGGTTTACCGGTGTTGAGTGTTCTACCGAAGGGGTCGACGAACCCAGGAAATTCTATGGAGGATTACTCCGAGTCTATTTTTTGCAAACTGTCATTTAAAATGCAGGTACAATGCTATAAAAAAAGCAATCAGAATCCTGCCGGGTTTCGTGGCAAGTAATCTATGACAAGTGTAAAACTTGTCACTGAAAGGGATATTTCTGTGACAAATAATTTTTGTTGTCACTCATAATTTGTTTCTGTGACAACTGTTATTGTCCGTCACACAATTAAAACATTTAGTGACCATGTTTTTATTGGTCGTCACTTAATGTGGTCACTGAAATTAAATTATGATTTTAGAGACAAGTTATGTGTGATAAGGGAAATAGTTGTAACTAAAAATTTTTGTTGTAGTTACAAGAAAATATTATTGTCACATAAAAGTATTAGCCACAAGATTAAAATTTTATTCTTGTCACTTAAAAGTTTCTTTTAGTTACCAAATAATTGTACGTCACACAAAAGTATTAGTCACAAAGAAGAAATTTATTTCTTGTAACAAAAACTTTAAATAAATTTTAAAAAGTTAAATAAAAAATATATCCTATTTTGATACTATTTTGACATTACCATTTAAATTGTAACAAGATTTGACTATACCAAAAATTTTCACATCAAATATCACAATCCTAACTGATTTTGTGCACCCCGACTTCAAAGCCGTCCACGGTACAAAATATTTTCTTAAAATATTGACCTAGTCCTTACTGTTAATTAAAAAATATAAAATAAATCCTAAAAATCCTAAATATTCTGATTGCATTAGGCAGAAAATTCTGATTGCATTTGGCAGAAAATTTGAGTATAAAATTTTTTTAGTATAAAATTATGATTGCATTGCATTGCATAACCGGATATTTTTAATATAAATAACGTCAAATATTCTTATTGCATTGCATAACAGGTTTTGAGTATTTTTGTGTGTGTCAAATATTGACCTACTCCTTACTGTTAATTAAGTATAGCAAAATTTTAGGTCAATACTTACCAAGTCCTAACAGGATTTGAAAACCAAATTCTCCATAAATACAATCACCCCCAACCCCTTTTCCATAGAAATAAAACATCCGATAGGAGCTATTCCCTTCTCTCCACGAAATCAACAATGCGCCGTGCGGCAAGTTCGGGGACTACCCCGTCGAAAGGTGCCTGAAGCAGATGGACCGCTCGTTCAACTTCGGGGACAACCAGGTCCTGCAGATGTACGGGTTCGAGCACAGGTCGCTGGCGAGCCGGCGGGTGAGGCGCATCCGGAACGAGACGAGCAGCCCGCTGGAGGCCCGGGACGAGTTCGGGCTGCTGCACCCCGACTTCAAAGCCGTCCACGGTACAAATGCTGGATCTTGACTGAAATTGATTCATTTTGTAGCTCTTAAGTTTGTTGTATAGATATGAATGATTGATGCTCTTGATGCTTAACTTGGGGAAGAATGCCTCTGATGATGCATGCTTGTAGAGATCATGGTAGCAATTTGTTATTACATATATTAGGTAATAAAATAAGAAAACAAAATGACTGCATCAGTGTTTAGTTTCTCCCCTGACAACTTATGGTTATCAATTTTTATTTCTGCTGTATAGTGGATAGAAGTTGAGGTGCAAAGTCTGGGGCTTGGATGTTGACCATGACCCTCTATTTAACTATGCTGCTAGCAAATTCTTTCAACTTTTGAGCTATTATTTTGCGACTATTAGGTAATAAATAAGACAACAAAATGACTGCATCAGTGTTTAGTTTCTCCCCTTACAACTTATCATAATCAATTTTTTTTCTTCTGCTGTATAGTGGTAAAAGTTGAGGTGCAAAATCTGAGACTTTGTTGTTAGAACTCTAAACGAGTTCGAGTTTCTTAAGTGGGATTTGTCCAAATTTTAGGGTCTTTATTTGATTTTACCATATGGAATTTTCCTAATATGACTTGGTTATATCTCCATGTTTAGGATCAAGTAAAAGGAATGAAGAGTCCTCTTCTAGCAAGTTACATGTCTAAAGTCTATAAAAAGGAGTTCTTATTAGGCTTATAATCCCTTGAGGAGATCAAGAAGTAGAAGCATGGTTTGCGCTATCGGTATCACAATCAGTTTGGAAACCTTCTTATGCTTATTGGTTTATATGAGTATTGGTTTAGACAATTTTTTCATCGAAGTTTGGTTTCAAAAAGCCAAAGAATAATCACTATTCTAGCGCCTAGCGCTTTTCACAACCTTGAGAATAATAGGAAATTATTTTAAATATAGAAAATATTTGATATATCTATGTATTATTGGTTTTCCTTTGGTTTTGAATGGGATAATATCCAGTATTGCTTAATTATTCACCTGTAATCAATGTTGTTTATTTTACTTGCTTTTAGACAAAGTACCCCCATTTTAAATGCAACAATTAAAATGTTTGGCCAATGTGAGATTATAGTTGTACATCCACAAATGGTAATGGTTACATCCTATGTCGAACGAGTACGAACATGGATAAGGACACGATACCGGTACTGGATACAAAAAATTTCGAATAGATACAATGTAGTCGGCTATATTGCACAAATACATGTACGGACAATAGAGTTACAAGCACCATTTTGACGTGTCCGTGGAGCGCTGGTTGTATTGAATTTTATCGACATAATGTAGATCATGTTGACGTTTGACAATGTCGAATAATTGTGTTGATATTGTTTTTGCCATGCCTCGCCCTTTTTCTTTGTTGAGTTGATTGTGAAAGAGAACAACAATTTCAATATTGAGCATAATCGATGAGGGTGAGTATCATATCAGACATGCTAAAATGGATACGATACATACGATACATGATACGTATCAGTATTGGCTGATAGTGATCCTTGAGTAGATGAGAGAATTCCTTATCCCCTTTCCCCCATAGATATGAATGCTTTTGTGTAGTCTCTTTGCCATCCCATATTCCATTCAGTAGATTAGATTTGTTGTACCCTTAATTCTATTGAATGTTTGATGACTCTTAACATAGCTGAATGCGAGAAAAGATTCAATTAGCGCGTCCCAAACATTTAGAATAAAGGCTCTCGAGTTTATCACAGCAAGACTGTCTTCAATCTTGTCAACCTTAACAAATCAAAATGAAAATCTCTCTCTCAGGATACTTGTATCTTATATTCCAATATACACATCATAACTTGGAAGGTTTAACGAAAAGATTGTTAGTTTTGGATATAAAATGAGAACAGGATACTTGTATCTTATATTCCGATATACACATCATAACTTGGAAGGTTTAACGACAAGATTGTCAGTTTTGGATATAAAATGAGAAGTAATATGTTCTTGAACTGAGGATTATTTAACATACCGTGATAATTGGAAGCAAGGGACCAAATACCTCTTCCTTCATTATCAGTGAATCCTCGGGAACATCTAACAACAGTGTCGGAGCAATCTTCCTGCAATGACATTATGATATTACATAGACACCAGTAGATGTTCCTGAATCAATAGAAAGCAAGAGAACTGAAAATCTGCTTACAGCCGCTTCTCATCTTGGTTTCCTCCATATATTATCTTGTCAGAAACCTTATCATCATCCAACAGCTTTGCCAAGCGTCCAAAATGGTTTGAATTAACAATGCGAGATAAATCTTCTGATTCCAAGGGATCCTTTCCATAGAAATATTCCAAAGTAGTTTTCAGGGCTTCCACCTTTTAATAGACGAGTTCAACATATGAGCACAAAGAATTATCACAAATTAATCCTTTCATAAACTTCCTATAAGAAATCCTACCAATTTCGGGGCAGCTGATTTTGTTGTTATGATGTAGTCTGGAGCAATGCAAGCTTGTCCATTGTTGCATCCCCACTTGCCAACAACAATTCTTCTTGTCACAACCTTGAAAGATAGAGAAGACCACAAGTACATATAAAACACAATTACACAATAGAATTAATTTGTCCATGCACTTGGAAATAGAGTATACTTTTAAATCAACATCTGAATCAACTACGACTGGAGATTTTCCTCCAAGTTCCATGACAACTGGAGTTAGGTGCTTCGCAGCTGCAGCCATCACAATGCGCGCTACTCTGCCATTCCCTGCAGAATATCAAACTATCAAGTACCCAATATGATAAAGAAACTCCACCCAATGCTTCCTGTGGAGAAAGATTGTTGAAACTTGTATTTTCTGAGGTTCTAACAGTTTGTACCAATACATACAAATTGAAATTTTTATAACTTAACGATAAACCATAAGGAGGTTTATATTACTTTTTGTACCTAATGTCAACTCTTTCATTACTCTTTCTTAAGCTCTATAAATCATAAGGATCGAGGGAAGGTCCATAAACCAAAGGATAACCGTAGGAGCATACTGCAAAATTTGCATAAATTTGCATTTATGGAGTTATACCACTTGAAACTATACAACCTCTCTATCCATCTAATGGATATTGTCAGGGTGGAAAACTTCTGATCGCGCTATATTGTTTTGAATGTTTAAACAGCAGAGGCATTCAAACGTTCAGCAATGCATTTGTTAGGTATCTAATAGGTCTTAACGCTTTTATGGAAATGAGCAGTAACAGAGTTGTTATTTCCAACTATTAAATTGCGTTGGATGGGTTCCAACTGGTTGAGTCCAGCCCCAAGAGATCAACACTAGTATCAAACAACCTTGCCATTTCCCAAGGAAAGCTTTCTTCACCAAGAACCAAATATATTGCCAACTAGGCAGGTGATTAGATCATTCAGTCACCCATTGGCATCATCTAATAATGGTTATAATTAATTATATTTATTCTATTCTCATAATCTATGTTGCACGAATACCCTTCCAGATGACCGTATCTGTGCCTGTATTCATATCTGACATGTATGTGATAAGACACTTCCTTGACCATTATGTTGGATATGATCATCATGTCTTGGCTCATGTATGTGATAAGACACTTCCTTGACCATCATGTTGGATATGATCGTCATGTCTTGGCCCGACTGAGACTGAAAACATGGTTGAAAGTAATTTCCGTAAACATATTGAGATAAGGGGAAGTAACATTTCTTTATATATGAAATCCTTCTGGAACTTTCTGAAACCTATTACCACCCAAAATATGCACAAATACAGATATTAGTATAGTCTAAATATGTATATCCGTATCCTGAAATTTTCTAAGAGGGCTGCTTTCTGAGCCCTTATCCGTATTCAAATCTGTGTCAGTGCCTATATAACCTAGCTCGTAACTCGTTCTTAGTGTTGGGACTTTTGGATTACTCTTTTTCATTGGTGTAAGCTACTTAACTAATAAGGTAAGGTAGGTCATGACCTGCAAACTACTCAGGATGTTGCACTAAGTGAGAAGGTTGAGGGTCGCTTGTAAAGTTTGATGAATACACTTGTAGAGCCTTCTAGGCAGTAGGGTAAAAGGCTTTGTTGTTATATAATACCCACACATCCATGTTGATGTGAAGTTGTGCTCCACAGCTAACACAATTTGTTGGGAACAGTCGCAAATGGAGAAAATGATATATTGCCTTCTCCAAAATGGCAAATTAGATGGGTTATTGGACTAAGCTTTGTGGTCATATGGTACTTATGATTGATCTGCGACCTTGGAATTCTTGCATTAATAAGTGACTTGCAGTTCCTCATTTTTGCATACAGAAACATGCAATAAGATTCTGGCTAAAGTTCAAATTCCTGAATACCAGTTAATCGTATTTACTGATTTTCCCAACTCCCAGAGTTCAGATTTCTGGAATTCCAATTGAAGTTAAATTAGTTAATAAACTGGCTCTAAAAGTCTGGAAAATGTAACTTAGAACATTGTATTTCTGACCTTCTCTCCTGGACCTTGTATTTTCGACTGTTTTATTGCCTACTTTCTATCCATGCCCATATGCACTGAATCTTTTCCAACTATGGACTTTCTTAGGAGAAGTTCGATAAATTTCTGTTTCATAAATGTTTTATACTCTAATCTAAACCTACTTTCCATTTACGAGACATTTATTGATATCTTCTTATTTTTAGTGTTTTTTTCATTATATGGTTTATTGAAGATGGTATTTACTGGTAAAATTTTCATGTGTAGATTTTCAACAATTGATATTTTCTGTCACCGGAATACACTGGCTGGAAAAAGAACAGAGGATCAAGTCTCTTTCAACAAGATATGAAGATGCATGGAATGCTCTTCAATTGTGAGTTGTCAAATCTCTGCTTGTATATTAATTTTTCTTTTCCAGCTTAATGGGTGATGTTTTGGGCAGTTCTTTTTTATAAAGGACATTTTCAAGTTGATATATTTGTCTGGATGCCCTCCGGCAGGTTGTTGCATATTCCATAATTTGGTAGATGTTTCGTATAGTTTTAAGTTTCAACATAGCAAATTATTTTTTATTTATAACAACATTGAAATCCTCGCTCTTGAGGTCGCGTTTCCTGTCCTATCTTCCGAAATTTGCCACTACCAAACAACGGAAAAGAAGCAACTACCCCCGATTTATTTTGATGGGCAGAAGTATGAATGCAGTCATGTACCTGTCTAGGAAGGATATATCTATTTACGGACACACACACACACACAAACACACAGTATATGGATTGTATTGTTAGCAAACATTCAATTATAAGTGAACATGTGGGCAAGAGGTACCTAGAAGGGACAAATTTGTTATTTAGGATCAATCATTCATCTCAAGGGATATATTGAGACATATGCCATTAGTAGTTTCAAAGCAGGATGGATAAGTGGCAGAGCTTTGTGGTAATAGGATACCCATGAAGTTGAATGGAAAACTAGCTATATTTGACGGTTTAGCTGAACATTTTTTGATGCCTGCTCATTATGAATTAAGCAATCATAAGCATTGCTTTCGCGGAAATGGAATACCAAACCTTGTACAGTGTGCATCTTAAATTACAGGTGCAATTTCACAACTTAATGAAGTTTAGTAGATATAATTCATAAAATAGTTCTTAGCACTTGTTGGTTCTTTTAAGCTATTTCATAGACATTGCGGTACTCTATTCTCATTGCTTCTATTGTAGAAATTCTTGACAATTTTTTTCTTATACATATATGCTTACGTAATATTCTAAACAATCTCTTTATTAATTTATACAGGTCATTAAAGATTGATCATCACCAAGACAGGAGCTGCATATGTAATTGATCATCAATTTATATTTATAGATTACTCTAGGTTTTATGTACCAGCTACTTTGGATACTCTTTATTTTATAAGTACCAATATTACTTCTCTTCATGTTATTTGTACTGAATTTTGTGGAGCAATATAATTACTTTTTGAGAATTGCTATAATTATTTTTCATGTTGTTGTCGTCTATAATTACTTTAGAGTTAGTCGCCTATATAAAAACTTTTTAGAATTTGTGAAGGTTAGTTTTAGTTTACATTGGAAAGTCGATGGGGGTGTTCTTGGAAGACGAGCACAATCATGCATACCCTCTTCTACAAGAATTGTGTGATATTACATTGTGTTCTTGTGTTTTTAATGTATAATGACAATGACAAAAAAAAATACACGTGACAATTGATTTTCCATCAAACATATAAAGTGTACACTATGGTGACAATAATAAATGTGTTACTGCAAGTGTTTACAATGATGACATGTACTTGTCACTAAACTTATACGTTTATTGTGACAACAATAAAAGTGTTACTAAAGTTGTTTTGTGATAGCAAATGTCGTCACGAAAATAATTTTTATTTTTGTCAAAAAAATATTTATTTATTTTTAGTTACAATAAAAAGCTATTTTGTGACAATATCGTGCGCCACTTATAGTATTTTTAGTGACGAATTTTGTTGTCACGAAAAGTTTACAACAAGTGACGCGGCTGACGGCGGTTGCGGACGGCCGGTCGAGGATGGATCACACAGTTCAAGGAAGAGATGAATCAGTCAGCTTACTATATTAAGAAGAAAGAGGAATGGGAACATGGGAAGCTGGATACTGACAGGTACACTCTGATAGATGGGCTTCTTTACTATAAAAATAGACTTTTAGTTGATCCAACCTCAGAATTTGCTTCTCTGATGTTAAAAGAACACCATGATGGACTGCAAGCTGGCTATTCAGGAGTTGCCAAGACACTGCACAGAATTAAGAAGGTATGCTACTGGAAAGGGTTAAAAAGAGCAGTCCAAAATTACATAAAGGCTTGTGATGTTTGTCAAAGAAACAAGAGTGAGAATATTTCTCCAGCTGGCCTATTACAACCTCTGCCAATTCCAAACAGAGTTTGGGAAGATATCTCCATGGACTTTATAGAAGGACTCCCTACCAGCTATCATAAAACCACCATTCTAGTGGTAGTGGACAGGCTCACTAAGTATGTACATCTTTTTGCACTTGGGCACCCTTATACTGCTGCTATAGTGGCCCAAGTATTCCTTGAAGGGGTGTTCAAATTACATGGAATGCCTAAATCTATAGTCACTGACAGAGATCCCCTCTTTACCAGTCAGTTTTGGAAAGAATTTTTCAAGCTACAAGGCACCCAACTCAAGTATAGCACAGCCTACCATCCCCAAACTGATGGGCAGACAGAGATAACAAACAGATGTGTGGAGGGATATCTCAGATGCTTCTGTGGTCACAAGCCCAGAGAATGGAGTAAGTTTCTTGCCTGGGCTGAATACTGGTTTAACACAAATTGGCATTCTGCAATCAACACCACCCCATTTGAGGCAGTCTATGGTAGGCCTCCACCCCATTTACTTACTTATGTGCCAGGATCAACACAGGAAAGTGAAGTAGCAAGGAACCTGGAGTCTAGGGATCATGCCATACAATTCCTTAAAGACAACTTGACCTTAGCTCAAAACAGAATGAAGAAGTTGGCAGATAGCCATCGAACTGACAGGGAATTTATAGTTGGGGATTGGGTTTATTTGAAGCTACAACCTTATAGACAGGTTACTGTTGGACAGAGAAGGCCCCAAAAGCTCTCCCCAAAATATTTTGGCCCTTACCAAATCCTCACTAAGGTTGGGGCTGTAGCATACAAGCTTGCCTTTCCAGATGGATCCCAAATACATCCAGTCTTTCATGTTTCCTAATTGAAGAAAACTCTTAGTCCCAACCTTACAGTGCATCAAGAGAACCCCACTTATACAGAAGAGATAGTACTGGAGCCTCATTGGGTGTTGGAAAGGAGGTTGGTTCAAAGAAAGAACAAGGCAGCAGTGGACGTGCTAGTGCAGTGGCAGGATTGTTCCCAAGAAGAAGCCCAATGGGTTCCCTATGAGGATTTCATTAAGAAATTCCCTCATTTTGACCTTGAGACAAGGTCAAATTGAGAGGGAGGCATTGTTACGAGCCAATTCTATGGCTCTACAAGCCCTGAAGACTGCCTCCCCTCTCTTCAGTATTTTGACAGTTATTACTGTTAATAAAGCTCAGGTAACGTGCTCAGGTGATTGCCAGCTAGGATTCCAGCTCACAGTTGATTCCAATCAGCCAGCTCACCTGCATAGTCACCAAATTAGATTGTTAGTTTGTTAGCCAAGCAATCAGTAGCTGCAGGAGGAATGATATAAATCAAGTGTAATAGCAAAGAGGAAGGATATTGATGAATATGCAATTTTCCTTATAGTTGTAACTACTTCTTCCCCAAGTTTTCTATAAAGTTTCCTCTTCCAAATTCTTCTGTTCTTCCCTAATTTTCCTCTGCAATCTCTGAATTCTTCATTCAATACGTCTCAATCCTCTGGAAATGCCCAAAAATTAGGTCTTATGGGAAAGAGTCCCAACAAAAAAAATGTGCTTACAAATTTGTATGCCTCTCCACCTCCCTTGCTATGATCTGAACACAAAATAAAAAAATTAAAAGAAGAAGAGGAAGAAGCCGGCTGCGATGTTTCCTAAAAAATCCCAAAAAAACCAAAATAAGAAAAGGAAGAAGTCGAACCTTTTAGAGAGGGAAGAATAGGCGCAGGGAAAGTAGGCGTGGGGGGGGGGGGGGGGGAGGGGGTGAAATTAGTGGGGGTGGAAGTAAGCAGGATGGGGGGGAAATTTTCGTGTGAAAGTATGCGCGGGGTTTCTAAAACAATTCGCAGGGGAGAGAGACTTTTGAGGGTGAAATACCTCCTGGTATTTTTTTCCTTTTGGTTTAACGGCATTATTGTATGCCTTCTTTGTATATAAAATATTATGGCATACAATCCACGCCGTAAATAACTTACCAAGTTATATTCTAAACTCTTTTATGACATTCATTAAAATGCACGTCATTAATCAATTATCTACGACATACTAATTATGTATGTGTAAAACCCATTTTTTCTTATAGTTTAATTATCTAACCATGGCTTGGACCCATCTCCTAACCAACCCAACCCGAACCCAAAATCCGTTGGACTTAACTACCGTTAACCCATGCCCAAGTCTTCCCACGATCTATTTTCTCAGCCGGCACTCCCGCCCACATATATCTCTCCCTCTCCATTACGTAATAAACTTCAGAAACTCCTTCATCATCACAGAACCTTCCACCTTACCCATCTTCTCTCTCTCCATACTTCTCCGATTCTAAAGCAGTTTTTATAGCTCCCCGCGACGCCCCAAATGCATCGACACCCCACTTGGGGCATTTCCATCGCATCCGACCCGACCGGCCACCCTCGACCGGCCGTCCGCAACCGCCATCAGCCGCGTCACCCCTGTTCGGCGTTCAGGACGCGCGGGCTGTCCTGAAGGTCAATGAAGAACTTTCTTCTACTATTAAGGAGGAAGTGATTTCTAAAGCCGAGATAGTTATGAAGGAGGAGGTGGCATCAGAAGGCAGTTGCACCGGGAGTTTCAGTCATCCTGCTCCATTGGATATTGATCTTGCTGGCGTGGATCCTACTTATGCATAGTAGCTGAGAAGGACGATCTCTCTGTGCCGATGTAGAGGGCTCCTAATATGATATGACTTTTGACCGAATTTGTTTTCGATATACTTATTTCTGTGTTAGACTTGGATATTTTTACAACTCTTGATATTTCTTATTTTCTAAACATGGTTATTATCTAGACTTGAATGTTTCTGGATGCTATTATCTAGACTTGGTTATTATCTTGAAATTCAACGGAGGGTTGCTCCGGGTCTATTTTTATAAACTGTGATATGTTAAATACATGGTTATTATCTTGTAGATATCTATTTTTATCAGGTATGGCGGGACACAGAGAATTGTACCTTCATGCTAGTAAAGGAGCATCCCATGCCGGTAGAGGTTCCACCGGTGGACGGAGTGGTACTCCATTAGTGGATGATGGTTCCGGACCCTCGTCTCATAGTACTCCAGTGTACCAACCACTCAGACTTTCGAGTGGATCGGTAGCCTGTAGCAGTACTCCTGGGATAGACAGTTCTAGGCCAGATCCTAGCCCGTCCAGCATTCCTGCTATGGACGGTACTATAGAGACGGAGTAGCGGGTGGAGGAGGTCGCACCTACGCCGACACCATATGATCTGAGCGATCCCCCATGCGCCCCTCCGAACGAGACGAAAAAAAACTTTTTAGAATTTGTACTGAATTTTGTGGAGCAATATAATTACTTTTTGAGAATTGCTATAATTATTTTTCATGTTGTTGTCGTCTATAATTACTTTAGAGTTAGTCGCCTATATAAAAACTTTTTAGAATTTGTGAAGGTTAGTTTTGGTTTACATTGGAAAGTCGATGGGGGTGTTCTTGGAAGATGAGCACAATCATGCATACCCTCTTCTACAAGAATTGTGTGATATTACATTGTGTTCTTGTGTTTTTAATGTATAATGACAATGACAAAAAAAAAATACACGTGACAATTGGTTTTCCATGAAACATATAAAGTGTACACTATGGTGACAATAATAAATGTGTTACTGCAAGTGTTTACAATGATGACATGTACTTGTCACTAAACTTATACGTTTATTGTGACAACAATAAAAGTGTTACTAAAGTTATTTTGTGATAGCAAATGTCGTCACGAAAATAATTTTTATTTTTGTCAAAAAAAATATTTATTTATTTTTTAGTTACAATAAAAAGCTATTTTGTGACAATATCGTGCGCCACTTATAGTATTTTTAGTGACGAATTTTGTTGTCACGAAAAGTTTACTATCACTGACAACATATTCTTGTCACAGTAGAGAACTTTCTGTGACAACGACTTTTGGTCGTCACCTATACTTTTAGCTACGGAGGTATAGGCTATGAAAATAAGTCGTCACTGTACTCGTCACAGAAGATGTGTTGTGACGACTTTCATAATTTCTGTGACTACTTTACATGTCACAGAAACCATGTTTTCTTGTAGTGCTGTTTTTTTATATATATTTTCAGAAGTTAGCGACGTTTATCAATGATTAGCGACGCCAGGTTACGTCGCTAACATGTATCCGTACGTTGCTAACCTGAAATCAGTACGTCGCTGGATGTCGCTATCCGTCGCTAACCTGTATCGGAGATATGCAACATATATGTATCATAATGTCACAAAAATGTCGCAATGTACGTATCAGTACGTCGCTAGCATGTGTCGGAAAGCATTGCTGAATGTCGCAATACGTCGCAAAAGAAACTGACGTGGCAAACCAAATTTGGTAGAGTAAATGTCACTAAACATCGCTGAGTACGTCGCTATATGTTGTACAGTCAGCGAAAATCAGCAACGACAATCAACGTCGCTAATTAGCAACATGATGTCGGCAAACGTCGCTAGCCAAAGAAAAATCTAGCGACGTAAGGAGTCGAAAAAATGCGTCGCTATAGCGATGAATAGCGACGAAGTTCTTGTTAGCGACCACGTATTACGTGACATGGTCTTTTCGTCGCTAATTTTATTGCTAATTAGAATTAGCGACATTTTTTGGCGGTTTAGCGTTGTCCTTTGGCGTCACTAATATGACTTATTCTGGCAGTACCTGTCAAATGCCCCTCGTGCTCTCGAAGAATCCGCATGGCTGTCCCTCTATGAGAATATAGAACGTAGATGTGGTGATACACTCCTTTATCCTCTCCACCCACCATTCTTCAAAGCCCATGTCCCGAAGCATTTGACACACAAACTCTCTGTTTACCATATCGTAGGCTTTCCAAAGATCAAGTTTTATACACCCTTTGCGTCCGCCTCCCTTGTTGAATTCCTTTACTAATTCATGTGCAAGCATGAAGTTCTCTACAATAGATTGGCCTTTGATGAACACGGATTAATTATTCGAGATTAAACTCTGCATTAATTCCCGCATCCTGTTGCAGATTACATGAGTAATAATTTTATAAGGAAAATTGCAACAGGATATTGGTCAAAAATCTGCTAATTCTATGGCACCCTCCTTATTGAGAATGAGCGATAGGAATGTGTTATTCAACTCCCTCACAAGTCGTCCACTATTGAAGAACTCATGTACTACCTGCAACACTTGATACTGCAATTCTCCCCAGTGTCGCTTGTAGAATGCAACATTGAATCCATCTGGACCCAACAATTTATTAGGGTCTGCTCTATTTATGACCACTTCTATTTCCTACATGGAGACTACTCATTTCAGTATTTGATTGCCTTCCTCTGAAACTAGTCTTTTACAAGTAATAGCAGGGAAATGAGCCAAATTATCAGACTGATTGTATAAAGTTGCGAAGTACCTGACCGCTTCTTCCTCTATTTTTCGATCATCCGTAGTTGGAATTCCCCGCACATCTAGAATCGGGCCAAGAGAATTCCTATGTTGTCTTTCCTTGATAGTAGAATGGAAGAATCTTGAGCATTTGTCTCCTTCTCGAAGCCACAAACATTTTGCTTGTTGTTGAAGACGTATTTCCTCCTAGAATTTGAACTTCCTCACAGCCTCTTGATGGTTCAGCTCCGTCTGTACAAGCACAGCATCCGTAGGTCTGTACCATATCAGAGTTTGAACTCCTTTTTCAGTTCTTCGATCTTCAGGAGGGGTCGGGATTTGTTCCACTTCTTTAACGACTTTTTGATGTGCTTCAGGCGCTGGATGATACAGAATTGTGTGTTACCATGGAGAGGGATGTTAAATCCTTGTTCTATGGCTTCCTTGTATCCATCAGAGAGTGGCCACGCATTATTGAATCGGAACGGACGACGACGATTCGGGGAGCTCTCACGGAGATGAATGAGTAGCGGTGAATGGTCGCTCGTTCCGTTGGGGAGTCCTTCCACCTTGATACTAGGGAACATCGACAGCCATCTATCATTACAGATCGCTCTGTCCAGCTGACACAATACTCGATTTTGCACTGAGCTATTACTCCATGTCCATATTTGGCCCGTACGTGACATGCACGTCAGCCCTGACGCAAGCAGGCAGTTTTAGAAATCCATGAGGATATGGGCCGAAACTTGTCTTCCCCTTATTTTCTCTGACACCAAGGCTATCGCATTAAAGTCACCACACATTACCATAGGTGCTTTGTCGGCGATGGTCGTAGCGACCTGTATCAGGTCCTTCCATAACTGAAACCGTTGACGGCGATCATTATGGCCGTAAACTGCTCCAACTACAATACATAGACCCCCTTTGTTAATAAATTCCATCACAATTAGTTGATCCGATACGAACTTCAGTTGTCCTTTCCAGACACGCTCGTCCCACTGCATCCAGACACGAGCCACACTACATATCATAGAGTTGTGTACATATTTCCAATGTGGTAAGTTTTGACTCTCCAGTCTACTGTTCGATTTGATTTTGCTTTCCAGTATCGAAAACAATCGTACATTTGTTGTTTCTGATAACATTCGTAATGTCTCTCCACCTCCCAATCGAGTTACATCCTCCTACTCCCCTCTGGACAATTAGGTAGAGTAGTTGCTGGATCCAAACTACCACCAATGGTAGCAGACGGATTCGACCACTTAGCCGCTTCTGCCACTCTGGGTTAGAATATGTCAAATTGTTTGACATATCTAAATCTTCCCTGTCTTTCGCTATGCTGCTACTCTTATGGTGCCTTGTCTCTACTAATTTGGTTGTCTTTCTAGTATTTTCTGACACTTCATTAGCTTCCAACTCTTCACCTATTCCCATCTCTGGTATATTGACTTCTTCCTATGTAACATGGCCTCGTCCTGGTCTTGAGCTCCCTACTGTTGTTGATATGTCTTTAGTCGCGTTTATATATATCATCCGTATGAATATTAATATGATGACTATTGATATGTCTTAGTCGCGTATATTATATCAACTTTGGATTGTGACGATATCAAATCCCTGGCCCTTCGAGGATATGCCAACTTTGATCAGTCTTGAGTTAAAAATTGTATCAACATGATCATGTCAACATCGGCTAGCAGTGGGAAGAAGAAAATAGAACATAATGTGGGTGATGTGTCGAATTAAATATTGTTTCAAGATTGACAATTACGTTGGGTTGGATACTTGGATTGGGTGCCATTGTGTCTAGGTTATGTAGATGCAATCTCCCTTCAAATCCTCTCAACAAATTAGTAAGAGAAAATTGTGTCAGAAGCATTCAAGGTTTCAAATATTAGTAAGAGAAAATTATATCGGACGCAATCTCTCTTACTAATTTTGTAGTTTGACAATTACGTCTGGTTGGATACTTAGATTGGGTGCCATTGTGTCTAGGCCGTGGCCAATGCCAAAGCTTATGGTTTTTTTTAGGGGCACCTCCTCAATTACTAAGGGGCAACCCAAAATTTTTTCCAAAAAATTACAAGTTTGCCATTGGGTTTTTTTTACTAGGGGGGCAGCCCAAAAAACACTATATAAGCCAACTTCATTTTAGATTTCATCTCTCTTTCTTCCTCCCTCCACTACTTCTCTTCCTCCACTCATTTTTTCTTCTCCTAATATAAACCTATAATTAACCCTAGCAGTGGGAAGAAGAAAATTAGTAAGAGAAGAAAGAAAATAGATCATGTCAACATCGGCTAGCAGTGGGAAGAAGAAAATAGAACATAATGTGGGTGATGTGTCGAATTAAATATTGTTTCAAGATTGACAATTACGTTGGGTTGGATACTTGGATTGGGTGCCATTGTGTCTAGGTTATGTAGATGCAATCTCCCTTCAAATCCTCTCAACAAATTAGTAAGAGAAAATTGTGTCAGAAGCATTCAAGGTTTCAAATATTAGTAAGAGAAAATTATATCGGACGCAATCTCTCTTACTAATTTTGTAGTTTGACAATTACGTCTGGTTGGATACTTGGATTGGGTGCCATTGTGTCTAGGCCGTGGCCAATGCCAAAGCTTATGGTTTTTTTTAGGGGCACCTCCTCAATTACTAAGGGGCAACCCAAAATTTTTTCCAAAAAATTACAAGTTTGCCATTGGGTTTTTTTTACTAGGGGGGCAGCCCAAAAAATACTATATAAGCCAACTTCATTTTAGATTTCATCTCTCTTTCTTCCTCCCTCCACTACTTCTCTTCCTCCACTCATTTTTTCTTCTCCTAATATAAACCTATAATTAACCCTAGCTAGGTGAAATTGTCCCCCAACCTAAAATTTTTGGTAGAATACAGTGTCAATCACTTCTCCCATTAATTTGTAAGTCGTCGAATTTATTTTTGTGTAATATTTTAAGTTTTAACCTAAATTTTACATATAAAAGTTGAATTTTGTGTTTAATGTAGAAAAAAATAGAAAATGGAACAACCCGGACCATCAAATGCTGGATACTCTCTCCCACAACTTTCGAAGAACACTTTGAAGCATCGAAAACCCTCGTGGTAACGACACTTGAACTTTACTTCGGGTCAAAAATTAGACTTTGACACAGAGGACTGCCACAAATGTGGCAGTCCCTCACATATACAGGACTGCCAGAGATGTGGCAGTCCTATATATGTGAGGGACTGCCACATCTGTGGCAGTCCTATATGTGTGAAATCTCTTCTGATTGAACCTGTGCAAGAAAACAGAACATTGCAGATAGTATCTTGAAGACTGGAACTGCATTGTCATGTTATGAGAGAAATTTATAGTTACTGGGTATGGCACCATCTTGGCACAAAGAGAAGACTGGATATCAAGAACTTGCAACTTATGGGTCACCAATCTTTGATGTTATCCTCAGCCCCATTTTGAAAGCCACTGGAAGTGCTCGTGTTTGTAATAGTTGTTTCTGTCATGTTTGTAATCGATTATTTTTTGGTAATACATTCCTCTTTCCAGAGGCCAGACAGACTCCAATACACTTGCCCATTCATATTGTAAAATGTGTTGTAAATTATTAGCGGCTGAAGAAGGTTTTTTTTTTTCTTTTTCTTGCATAGCATGTTTGATTACTTTAGTTATTCAGAACTGGAGAATGGAGATCATGCTTGATCTTTTAGTCTTCTTTAGCCTTTATATAACTAATTCTTCCCTGTGAGGCGCCTTGCTTTCTGTCTTCCGAAGATACATAATGTCTCATGTGACTCAACTTTGTATAATGTCTCATGTGACACAACTTTGTATCATTTCTTCCATCCCTTTGATACTTTTGTACCTTTGAGAGTATGTAGCCCTGTGTGGGCATTGGTGAGGTATTACTGTAGTGTGGGTTGAACCGCAGATGTGATAGAAAATTGAAGCAATACCAACTTTATTATGCTCTGCTTGATCATGAGGAAAGGTCCATTCCCCTTATTCTGTTAATTCCGTGTTATCTATATGAGCAAATTGTCCTCATGTATGGGTACAAGTGAAGGCATACAGTAGAATGCATGAACAAATGACACTTCACATTATATCAGAGGACTGCCACAACCAGGATAGTCCTTCACATGTGTTGGACTGCCCTGGGTGTGGCAGTCCTAGATATAATATTCTGTGATCAAGTCACAGAACAATTCATCTAGGACTGCCACACCCATGGCAGTCCTTCACATGTGTTGGACTGTCCTGGGTGTGGCAGTCCTAGATGAAATGTTCTGTGACTAGATCACAGAACATTTCAGCTAGGACTGCCACACCCAGGACAGTCCAACACATGTGAAGGACTGCCCTGGATGTGGCAGTCCTAGATATAATGTTCTGTGATCAACATTAAAATCAAAATTGAGATATCACAAGAAATAGTGATCATATTAGATAGGGAATCCATGACCAAACTTCAGTAGCTTTAGGTGCCAGACACTGAATTGAGACAAGACCCAAGGGCCACAGGTCAGCAGCAAAGTTTGAACCATCATTTCTTGTGATTGAACATACACAGGAAATTTTTTTTTCCAAACCTGGCATTTTTGCAAAACTTAGTGCATATCGTATGATAGTGATAATTGACTATAACTTTGTAATAATAAAATTTAATAACTCAATCTCCTAAAGTATTTGGTTCTACTCATCTATACAGAACCAAGCTTTTCCTGCAAAATCTAGCTCCTTTCGGACCATAATATAAACATAAACAGCATCCCATTAACAATCCCAACTGCGAAAACCAACATGATTTCAGGATAACGCTTTAAATGTACTCACCGTTTTACAAAATGCAGGTACCAGTCAGTATTGAGGTATAAAATAACTTACGCGCAACCAAAACTGTTTCTTGACAGATTACCATCCGCAGATTATTGCAAGTTTCCGCAATTATTTCGACAACCCAACCCTTTTGTACAAATTTTGTTACGATTTACAAGCAAACTAATATAACAAAATATTTTTTTTCTTCCAGTTCAAAAGATCTATGGCCTCATCCTAGTGACTGGAGGCCTATATGATGAACCTTCTGCTCTTCCTTGAGATGATGACCTCTCAAAGCCGTTCCTGTGCCAGATTCCCCACCTGCTGCTGGAATCAGACGAACCAGTAGACTGAGGTAAAGGGCCCCACCAGCTTGCTTCCCTGTCGACCGGTAGTAATGGAAAGGGAGCAAAACGATCTCTTCCCCACGTATAGAAATGGTCTCCCCTCATGCTCTCAGCCTCTTGGGAGCTTCGACTTGATGAAGCTGTCGGTGGGAACAGATAATAAGTTGTAGGATCCAGCTGAGGCATGTGGGGAGCCGCGGGCCTGAGAAGATAGTCCTGTGCATGCTTGGGGGATTTTGATGTTGGTAGTGCTCTGTCAGAACATTTCAGCTAGGACTGTCACACCCAGGACAGTCCAACACATGTGAAGGACTGTCCTAGGTGTGGCAGTCCTAGATGAAATGTTCTGTGACAGAACATTTCAGCTAGGACTGCCACACCCAGGACAGTCCAACACATGTGAAGGACTGTCCTGGGTGTGGCAGTCCTAAATATAATGTTCCCGACGGAGCATTCTTTCTTGAAAGCATATGCACCTTCGCATCACACCACAACAGGATAATGTTGTGAGCATTCTTTCTTAAACCCCATCATGCAAACATTTGGGATGGTTTTCCTTTCTGCCAAAGAATGTAACAATATTACATTTTACAACGTTGTGAGCATTCTTTCTTAAACCCCATCATTCTAGGGTTTAGAATAAAATGTAGAAAATTATAGAAGAAATTAGGGAAGAACGTACCTAGAATCCGATTTCTTCGACTTGCGTGTCATCTCGTCGAATGTGGGAGTGTTCTTGAAAAAAATTTGGTGGAGGAATTAGGATTAGAGTGGTGGAGGAAAATTTTCTAGGGTTTAGGGAGAGGGAGAGAGAGCTCTTCTTCTTTTTCTTTTGGAGGAGAGAGAGAGAAAATGATGAAATGAATAGGAAATGGGAGTTTGGGGGGTTGGGCTGCCCCCTAGTAAAATTTGGGCTGCCTCCTAGTAAAATCTCCACCAAATGGGCTGCCCCCTAAGTAAGGGCTGCCCCTTAGTAAATGTGGAGGTGCCCCTAAAAAAAACCAAGCTTATTTGTATGTAGACGAAATCTCCCTTCGAATCCTCACAACAAAATTAGTAAGAGAAAATTGTATCAGAAGCATTTACGTTTTAAAATATTAGTAAAGAAAATTGTATCAGACGCAATCTCTCTTACTAATTTTGTAGTTTGACAATTACGTTGGGTTGGATACTTGAATTGGGTGCCATTGTGTCCAGTCCCTGGCCAATGCCAAAGCTTATTTGCTTGCAGTATGTAGACGCAATCTCCCTTCGAATCCTCTCAGCAAAATTAGTAAGAGAAAATTGTATCAGAAGCATTCAAGTTTTAAAATATTAGTAAGCGAAAATTGTATCAGACGCAATCTCTCTTACTAATTTTGTAGTTTGACAATTACGTCTGGTTGGATACTTGGATTGGGTGCCATTATGTCCAGTACATGGCCAATGCCAAAGCTTATTCGTTTGCAGTATGTAGACGCAATCTCCCTTCGAATCCTCTCAACAAAATTAGTAAGAGAAAATTGTATCAGAAGCATTTAAGTTTTAAAATATTGTGTAAAAGGAAGGAAGTCAGGAAAAATTGTAAACTAGGATCCTTCACATTCCAAATTTTGATGTTTAAAAAATATGCCTTAAATTTGAGCGTCCGAAAGAAATTTTATTGTTTAAAATTAGATTTCGTAGTTTGATTTGTGGTTTGGGAGTTTGATCCCGACCGTAAATTATATGTCGAAGATTTGGACGTTTTTCTATGTACAAAAATTATAACACCAACATTTGGAGAAATTATTAGGTGCTCCTGGCTCACCACTGGACGTGCTGAGTGGTGAGCCCGGTCCAATGAACAATTGACACTTGGAATAATCAATTAATCCCATATTTTTCACATCATAACCGGACAATTCATAAGTTAGCTTAATATTATAATTTTGATATTAATATTAATGTTAATGTTAATCTTAGTATTAATGTTAATATTAATGTTAATATTAATACTAATGTTAATATTAATATTAATTTTAATATGAATGTTAATGTTAATCTTAGTATTAATGTTAATATTAACGTTAATATTAATATTAATATTAATATCTATTCTACTATATAATAGGAAAACTTGATGGTGAAACTTTTGAATAACAAAAATACCCTTACATGTCTATATTAATTAAAAATGGTTCATTAATTTTAATAAGGACAACTTAATAATTATGAAGGCTATCCCTTGATCTTCCTAAAAAAATTTCCTAAATTAAATAAAGGAATATTAAAATACGTGCAAGGCACGTGCACATATGATAGTTATTGTTAATATTAATTTTACTGTTAATATTAATGTTAATCTTAATATTAATTTTAATGATAATATTAATATTATTGATTTTGTTAGTATTTTTGTTAACTTTAACATTAATGTTAATATTAATATTAATATTAATTTCAATGTTAATATTAATTTTAATATTAATTTTAATGTTAATATTAATATTAATATTAATATTAATATTAATATTATTGTTAATATTAATTTTACTGTTAATATTAATCTTAATATTAATTTTAATGTTAATATTAATATTATTGATTTTGTTAGCATTTTCGTTATCTTTTCATATCTGGTTATGATGTGAAAAATATGAGATTAATTGGTTATTCCAAGTGTCAATTATTCATTGGACCAGCCTCACCACTCAGCACGTCCAGTGGTGAGCCGGGAGCACCTAATAATTTCTCCAACATTTGGACGTTTAATTCTAAACTAAGAACTTGTGCATTATGGATCAAAATGCCTACTTCTTCCTGACATCCATATAGAGTTAGTTTTGAAATTTGTGAAAGATGTCTGTTACTTTCATGCTAGGTGCTTCTATCACAAGGGTCATGCCCACTTCCACGTGCTTTTATCACAAGGGTCATGCTAGGTGCTTCTATCATAAGGAATGGTTATGCCTGTTGGTGGTAGTTGAAATAAAAACGTCCTAAAATTGGGCGTTGAAATTGGAAGTTCGGGCTATTTTTTTGGCTCAGCCACTAACCACGTCTTAGTCTTAGATGCCCAAATTTAGAACATATTTTTTAAACGTCCAAATTTTGAACATAATGGATCCTATTTTACAATTTTTCTATTTTTTTTTTCTTTTATACAATACTTTAAAACTTGTACGCTTCTGATATAATTTTTTGATTTTTTTTTTTTTGCTTTGGCATGTTAATTCAAAAAACATATTGGTAGATGGATAGGATTTAATCAAGAAATGACTGACATTATCATATGACGGACTTCTACTTTTGGATTGGCTAAAAGTTAAAGATGGTACACTGTTTTGGATTAGGACACATGTAATTATCATGTGCCACATGTCCAAAGAAATCATTCTTAGGAGAGGATTCTTTGATGAAAATGTCTCAGACGTTCAAGTTAAAACGGAGAGACGAATAGACTAGGAATTAGAGAGTTGAAAGTTAAAACAAGAGTACCTACCATAATTTATGTCATGAGATTTTATTTATAGATGTATTAAAGGGGTATGTCAATAAATAAATTGAACTTATTTGCCCATTTGTCACTTCTGGACTTTAAGGAGACCTTGGTCCAGGTTGCTTCACACTTTTTTTAAGGGATCTAATAATTACCAATATTGTTATAGTAATTGTAGTCAATTTCTCGAGTAAGAGATTTGAAAGAGATGAATAAATGAATTCTCCAATGGCCAAGTCCTTAAGGGTTTTACATAGGCTTCTACTGATGATATTCATGATGGCTTAGGCTCAATAATCTGACACAAAAATATATTTATAAAATTAGAAGGAGATAAAATATCTCTATTATTGGTTGACACAATCATCCGATAAAATTAGTTACAACTACTGCAATACTCTCTTGAGAGCGCGCAACTCAATAATCAATGTGTATTGAGCTTCATGAATGATCATGATTATTTTTCATGGATGATCAACATCAATTTTAAGGGTTGATTAGCATTATTCATCAGACAAACAAATTAACACGAGTTTATAGAGATAATACATACATAAATAGACCCCATAAAAATCTCAATTCGGAAAATCCAGTAGGAAAACTATAATCAAAGAGAAAAATTGAGTTGATATCGATAAGACTTTAGGACGTGAAAACATCTACATGTATGATGTGGATGCCTCATTAACCATTTATGGTGGGAAAAAATTAGTAAAAATGCCCCTAAGAAAAAAAAAGTACACTAAGGTCATAGAGACTTGCTCTTTCGAAATACCGTATACGGTCGGTATGTCGTTTGTGGTGGACTTGCTGTTTCAGTTTTCACAGAACGCAACATATACCGTCGGTATGCAGGTATGATCGATGGCCAAATTCTAGTAGGTTTAATTTGAACCTAATTTTTGTTTTGCCAATCACTCCTTGTATTTAGAAGTTTCCTAATATACTTTACAGAGTCTGAATACAATATACTAGTTATAAACTTTTTAGACTCTTTGAAACTTGCATGGACAGAAAAAGGATGACTTGAGAGCGATACTTTCGGGAAGCTTTATAAGAAGGCGCTTTATTTGAATCCGAAATTTCTGCGTCGAGGGATTAGACTAATAAACACAAGTATACAATTTATGTAAATCATCGAAATTATTATAAGAATGTGCCAACACTTTCTTCTTTGGCATGTGCTATTATAGCCCAGGTGTCCATGGTAGTATCTGTTGTAATAATTGGTGAAAAAAAATCAATTTTTCTCCATATTATTATTCCCTTTATTCACATTAAAGTCCTTTCATGAATCATTTCTTTAACCCCTAAAACGGTCACATTAGTATCCATTATCACACCTTTATTCCTATTGAATCCTATTGAAAGAGCATTGATATATTGTTTTGTGACATGATTCCTATATATACATGTCTCCTTTATGTTGTTGAAAAAGAGAAAAAAAAAAAGGTTTCCACCCTCTAAAAATTATGTCTATTCCTCCTACAAAATTCATTCCATTTTCAATCATCCACTTCCATTCTAATTCTTTCTATCTTCTGGGCAAAAGCTAAGTTCGGGTCAATCTCCCCGAGTCGTGTACGATGACGGGATACCGGTAGAGCGGGAGTTTTACCACTAGGAGCATTCGGACAAAGTCTGCACATAGACCCGAATCAACTCTTAGGGCAGTGCTTCGTGCGCGACTTCCCCGGAGGCCGGTAACTTTAATTTTATTTATTTTTGTTTACAGAATTTTGAAGATAAAGGCAAATATTTCCAACAATCTAAGAGTTGATTATCATTTTATATATGTTAGTTTAACCATTTACAATTTTTATTTCCTGTCTTACAAGACATTACGTTTAAATATTGTTCTAAGTGAAAGAATTAATACATGTTGTTCTAACGTCCGTAAAGAGATGAATAGTAATTCTCTTTATCTTTTGTTTCATTAGTAAATCAAAAGTTTCTATACTCTTGGGACGGATAAGTTTTCCATTTCTCTTCATGGAACAAATGTGGTGGGATATTAGATACCATTATTAAAGCCATGGGTTGAAAGTATTATGTGTTTTGTTACTTTATAATTATTTGTTAATATTATTAATTCTTTCTAAAGATTAGTCTGTTATGTTGATGTAATTCTTCAACATAATATTTTTAACAAGTTGATTCAATCTTGTCACATCTGTTCGTTGACTTTTTTCTAAGAACGTTCCTTATTGCTAATCAAACAACTGAACAAGCCATGTTGACTTGAGACGAGAGTAGAAAAAGAAATACTTAACAGAATAGTTTTGGCCCATTTGGAAATAATAATTTATGTTGTTTTTCACTTTTCGTTCTTCATTTTTGCATTATGGATATGTGGTTAAGAGAGCATGCTGTTTAGTTTCAAGTATTAACATTATTGAAGGTGCAGGATATCTACTGCTCTTCCATAGTAACCATTAGAAGTTCTATTTGTTTTTCCAAGAATAAATTGCTCCTCCTATGTAATGCACTTTCATGGTTCTCCACATGCATAAAGCAAACTATGCATGTCTTACTTTTATTATGCATAAACAAAAGTTTGTGGAAGAAGAAGATGTGATTGTCACTCCCAACCGATTTTGTTTCCGGATAGAATAGAGTCCGGATACAGTGTTACATATGATTCATAATTTTTTTTTTTGATGATACAACTTGTGAGTAACACACTAAATTCAATTCATATACGAATATCCAACTATATGGTAGTTTGAAATTGATATGATCGAAAATCTTATACATGTTCAATATATTTGTGATTATCAATAATGGGTGTCCTTACATGTCCTATATGTTGCATGGAAGATGTTTCATTTTGAATTAATGCAATGACATCACACTAATTGGATTATATTTTTAATTAGTGCAATTTTATCACTTAGATGTTGTTATTTTTCACATTAATTATACAACTTTATGAATCCAATAATTATACTTGCTTATGGCAAATATACGATTTCTTTCATTTTATTATTTCTGGTAAGGCTGACTATTGCACCAGTTTGTACACCCTGAGTTCAATAGAAGATTGGGTCCAGTTGGATTCTTAGAACTTAGTTGGTTTATTTTGGTCAAATTATGAGTAGTCATGATTTTATCTAGGTTATGGTTTATAACTTTCAAGTTTGATTAATAGGATTTTTCATGTCTCTTGATATATGAATATGATGAATGATTTTAAGAATCTTTATGCCTTGACAATAACTCAAGCTTTTTACTCCTTTAGTCCGTAGTGGTTTGAGTTATAACTAATCCCGAGTGAATTTTCGATTTCGTTCATAATATTTGTAAATAGATGTTGGAAATTATGTTCCACATCATCTATAATAGTTCTTCATTTTGTTCATTATATTAGCACAAAAATTCCAATCATCCTTATACTTGTTAGCACAGAACGAATTTGTTGTTTTATTCCAATTAGAAATAATATACAACATGTATGGATGAATAAAATTCACTTTCAAATTCATTGCAATAACTTGAGCCAATAGTAACATCTTGAGAATATTGTCAATTCCAACTCAGTAGCATTTAGCCTTTCTACTATTTCAAATTGATTGGTAACAATATGTAGCATGCATCAATGAATTATTTTTTATGATAAGCTACTTTGTTCAAAATTGCTATTTGCAATTACAACAAATAGAATTTTTTATCTCTATAAATAGTATATGCGTTTGCAAAGGCATTTGGCAGAACAAAGATTTTTTTTTTTGGTAAAATCTAAATTCATATGCCTAACTTTGCTCTATAGAATATTTTAATAGTTCTCAAATAGATAAGAACTATTACCTAGATAATGTATGTAGAGATATATATATATTGTGTAGCATCTAATTTAATTATGTATATTGTTTAACAATTTTATTTAGATTATTATATGTGCACAATTTTGGTTGCTAATAATTATGCTAACATATAGAGCAAATTATTGATTAGCACATACTTTAACATATGTAGTTTTTTATTATGTAACATATAATAAGGCACGTGGAGTGATAAACTCATGTTGCTTTATTTTATTTTATTTTATTTTTGTTGCTTTTGCATATCATTGGTAAAGTGCAAGGTTCATAACACCTATTCTAATTCCATGTTTTCTATTCCTGATGCATCACGAGAAATCCTTTCATTTAATATTATTAATAACTATTTAGTAGCCCGATGTTATGGATGATGACATAGAATTTTTGTCAGGCCATGTTAATTATGACTTTACATACAAAACTAGGTATTGCTACGCATCAATAATAAAATTTTACATCATTTAATATTAATTATGGAGTTTTGCATCTAGAATATAATTTTGCAAAGTCATCCAAGTATAAATATATTGTTATGTGGTTATTGTATATGTAATATTTAAGTTATAGATTTTTTTTGATACATGCTGCTATATAGTATTATCAAATATTTTCTTTCACTGTATTATGTAACTAAAATATATGTCAGACTTGGGCATACTAATAGCATTTTTATAATTCTTGTTTTCATATTTACCACAAAAATATTGTTAAATTATTTTAATGGTAAACAATACACATTGATGTGTCAGAATGAACAAGTTGTGCATTGGTTCAAATTATATTTTTGAAGACCGAAATGTTAGAGATGTTTATCTTTTCTTTTACTTTTTCCGATATGATCTTTGTAATGTTATTTCATCAAGTCAGAACCATTAGAAGTTATGACATGTTAGAAAAGGATCAAACATGCTAAGATATAAGGTAAGTAGTACAAAGTTTTTTGCTTCATTATTCTAACTTAATGGTTATAAAAAAAAAATTCATTTCCAAATTCTTGGACAAAATTGGATGTGACATTATAGAACTATCTCAAAATAATGTACTAAATGATATTTCTTCTGAAGTACTATTACTAAGCAGAATTCAAGAAGTACAAAATTGCTCCAATCACGTGGAAAGGTATTTTTTTAAAATTTACAATTCACATATTCTATTCATTTTGTCTACTAAATTTAGTTGGACAAATATATGAAGTATGTGAGGCATCATTCTAGGTTTCTGTATGTAGAATATGGCGATATTCTTTCCTTAGTCGGTTTACATGTTTGAACCTTAAATAACTATATTATCACAATATTAGACTTTCTAGTCGGGAAAAGAAAAATTATTACAATATTGTTCAGTCACAATATTGAGAAAAACTTTGTTTTGCTTATATTTCGTGACGTTACAATTCTTTGATTCATTCAGACAATTTAGTTACAAGAAAATAGTTAGTGAAATTGTAAATTCCTTTAAATCTAAGTTTTTAAAGTTGAGATTATTTTGGGTACAAGCCGAAAGGGTCCTTCTGTCAACCGGACGTAAATAGTCCTAAGCGACACGGTACTTAATCGTCCCCCTGTGGACCTCCGCTAGCTGGGAACCGGCCCCTACAGCTAACCCAAATTAATCAACACTTGATAAACTAAATATTTTTTAAGGTTGATTAGCAAAATCTCTTAAACTATTATTCTAATACTTTATATTGTCATTTTTTGCAAACATGGCTAGTAAAGATAAATCTTTAGAGCCAAGACTGAAAGTTACTGTGTCTTACTTTAAGAGTTGATAGACTCAGATGCGTTTTGGCTCATTATCTTAGGGCTTATCTAGCAATTAGTGGAATCATACACCTTGATTCTGATGACTCATAATATGATTCAAGGGTAACACAAATATCCGGCTTAGTCAAACCAAAGATTCCTAAAGAAATGGATTATTATTGGTTTCATAAAATTCTTAAGTGTTTTTCTAAGTCATTGTATGACATTTTCTTCGAATATAAAGACACTAAAGATCACTAAGATCCAGTGTAAGATTTTATCTGTGGAACAACGTAATACTCAGAACATGATAGGTCCATGTGACAAACTATCATAGCTAGGAGTATCAAAGAACTTGAAATTGTATATTTAACCATAGCTTGTACTAAAGCTGAATGGATCAGATATATTACAGACCCAAGCCTAAATTTTACTCTTGCTATGACTTCATGAAGTATTGAATAGATTAAGCTTCTTATTATACAAATACATGATATACATATTCTGTACCTGTCATTTTTATCAATTATGCTAAAGAACTGCTAAAGCATGATCTTGTGAATTCTAAGATGAACAGGTACTTGCAGCTGCATTTCAAGATATTAAAAGAGCCTAAAAGGCAAAATTGTGGTTCTTGACTATAAAAGTCATAAAGAACTTTACAGATCTCTTGACGAAGAGTATGTTTACTCTTGACGAAGAGTTTTTCTAGGAAATTAATCCTAGAATCATCGAGGGGGATGGGGTTAAGCCCATAGTATAGTCACCAGCAGTGGCAACCCAACCGAGTCTGACTGGAGATCCCAAGAAGCCGGTTCAATGGGTGGGAACAAGCTGGACTAGGTGACTATTATAGAACACTGACCTGAGATTAAATTCTCTTTAAAATAAAAGCCCAGGAGGCTGTACATGT
Organism: Iris pallida; assembly: GCA_029216955.1. Classification (NCBI taxonomy): domain Eukaryota; kingdom Viridiplantae; phylum Streptophyta; class Magnoliopsida; order Asparagales; family Iridaceae; genus Iris; species Iris pallida. The sequence continues at coordinate 7,380,069 of JANAVB010024600.1, read as the reverse complement.
GTACATTCATACCTCATCCCTATGGTGACAGTGTTCCTTTTGTGATATGGATAGGGTGAGTTTAAACTCTTAATAAGTCCAAGCATGATATGCAGGGTTGATTCCTATCACCAACCTTTGAGGACTTACCTATGTGAGAGGTCGTGAAGGCCGCAACTATAGGATGGGGCGATCCTAGACAACTCTCATGAATATGAAAAAGTGCGCATGGCCAATCAAACGCGCCACCCGATAGACCCAAGAACCTCTAGCGTACTATGTGTGTTATTTTCTTAATCTGGTTCAAGAAGTCTGATTCAAGGCGTAGTCCATCAAGCACTTCTTCAGATAAAGACAATAGTCACTAAGTGAGATTCAAGGCTGTAGTCCATCTCATCTATGCATAGTATATAATTCTCCAGAAATTCTTCTATCCTTACTCCTTTTGAACATTGTTATCTTTGGTTTCAAAAATTGATTTTTTGGGGGGGATTGTTGTAATAATTGGTGAAAAAAATTAATTTTTCTCCATATTATTATTCCCTTTATTCACATTAAAGTCCTATCATGAATCATTTCTTTAACCCTTAAAACGGTCACATTAGTACCCATTATCACACCTTTATTCCTATTGAATCCTATTGAAAGAGCATTGATATATTGTTTTGTGACATGATTCCTATATATACATGTCTCCTTTATGTTGTTGAAAAAGAAAAAAAAAAGGTTTCCACCCTCTAAAAATTATGTCTATTCCTCCTACAAAATTTATTCCATTTTCAATCATCCACTTCCATTCTAATTCTTTCTATCTTCTGGACAAAAGCTAAGTTCGGGTCAATCTCCCCGAGTCGTGTGCGATGACGGGATACCGGTAGAGCGGGGGTTTTACCCCTAGGAGCATTCGGACAAAGTCTGCACATAGACCCGAATCAACTCTTAGGGCAGTGCTTCGTGCGCGACTTCCCCGGAGGCCGGTAACTTTAATTTTATTTATTTTTGTTTACAGAATTTTGAAGATAAAGGCAAATATTTCCAACAGTATCAAAATCTTGTTTCATTACACGTTCAAGAATGTTAACTAAGTAGAGGAGGATTATGCTACAAGAACATTTGAAACTCTACATATGCAAGATTGGGTTCGTGTAGAAAACAGACTCAACACTTAAGATATAAAAATGTCAACATTAGACAACTTGACTTTATAACTCTTAATTGACTATGATGACACTATAGAAGCAGAAGCATGAAACGACAAGGCTTGAAAAGTAAGATTTATTTATCTGAAGATCGAAATTTTGAAAATATTGTAGACCTTTATCAAATTTAAGAAAGTTGGACATGAGATTGAATTTGGAGAATGGAGATTAAAGACGAAATTAAAGATGAACTTTGTACCTCTCAGCTTCTCTACAAATAAAAAACTTATTTAAATAAAACTTATTTATTTTTCTCAATAACTATTTCTATTTTCATCATGAGTTTTTATTTTTTCCTATAATATTTTTGTTATCATTTTTTTTAAATATTGGCCCGACCAAGGCACAAGCTACTTGGTCCTAGAAAGTGGATGCAATAGGATCTTTGATAAAACTTATTGCAACAAACTCCCAACTTACTTCCAAAGTTTTGTCTAATATTATATCTTAGAAAATGGATGCATCTGATAGTCGACCGAAGAAGACATGATTACACATCTAGAAACAAGAAGCAACCAAAGATGGCCTATAACAATGTCATGATAACATCATGTTGTGATACATTATTTTTTTTTCTTGAAACTTAATTCATTTTGGCACCCAAACATAAACATAAGGAAAGTAATGATTTTCCTTTGCCAACCCCATGATTTATTTTGATATTGAGATATTCTGCTTGTAAATGTTTGGGTTTGTTAAATAAAAATTTATGTACAAGCAATAAACTTTAGATAAATTAGGACCGAAGCATAGATTTTGCTAAAATTGTAAGGACGTTTCCGTTGAGTTTGGAATATTAGTAAAATTTAACAAAAAATAAACACTTAACAAAGTTAAATTAAAACTGATAAATTATTGAATAAAAATACTTGTTTATTGGACAAAAATATCCATACTGATGGCATATATTGGCAAGAAAATGCTCATAGTAAGTCGTATATTGTCAAAAAAAAAAAAAAAAAAAAACCTTTAGTAAGGATGTTTTTCTTACATTATTTTTATATAATTTAAAGAGAGAAAACTAAAAAAATTCAAATTCTATTAAAGTAAGTTGAGAAGGTTGACTTGCTCTAGGGCACCAAATTAAAGTTATGTCCAAAAGGACGTGGGTTCAAATCCCATTGTGAGAAGAAGAAAAATATTTTTGGTTTGGTTTACTAAAAAATCTTGCAAATAACGTCCATACTAAAGATATTTTTTGCGGATAAAGCCTTAGGAATGACGTTTCTTGCACAATATACATCCTTACTAAGGCATTCTTGTTTACTTAATTTTTTATTAATTTAATTTTTTGGGCCGTCAAAAAAGCATCCTTACTATGTAGGTTTTGTTTCTCATTTTGTAAAGTTTTCAAACTTTGTGCTCTCACCACAATTTTGATGAATTCTAATGCTTTGGAGGAAAATTTCCGTTTGTAAAACCTGTCTTTTGACAAGATACTGGAAAGAAAAAATTTCTCCCTATTCTCTCTCAAAAAGGAAAATAATAAATAAATAAACAAAGGTCATAATCAAATTGGTGCTCTCAGTTATCCCTCCAAGTCCTATAAATAAGACGGCAGCATTGAGGCCTTTTGCACTCACAGTTTCTAGCAGCCCTCGTGTTGTTTTTTTTTTTTTTTTGAAATCTCACACACACACACACAATTGGGGGACTCCAACCTTGCCGGTCCCTCCGGGTGTCCGCTCTAATACCACTAGGCTAGAGAGCTCGGACTCCCTCGTGTTGTTCAATATCCTCAGTTTCTATGGAGAGCGCACGACAAATGGAGGTTGTCCGACCAACCGCAGATTTCAAACCAAGCATTTGGGGGGACTTCTTCCTTCACTACTCTCCTTCTCTTTCGATGGGCCAGGCAAGTTCTCCTTCATCTCATAGCTAGAAAAAAAAGATGCAACAATATCTTCAGTATTGAACTTAGTTAAGGAGAGTTGAACTCTCGACGTCTTATGTTTATCTATTTCTAACTTGGTTGAGCCAATATATATATATATGGATCTGAATGCAGATGTCTGCGATTGAGAAGAGAATCAAAGAGCTCAAGAAGGAGGTGAAGACGATGTTTTCAACAAACGACCTAGCGGAAAAACTGACGTTGGTCGATGACCTCCTTCGCCTCGGCATATACTATCACTTCGAGGACGAGATCAGGGAGGCAATAAGATGTATCAATGACCATGTTGACGATGACATTAGTGACATACGATTGGTTGCCCTGCGATTCCGATTGTTGAGGCAAGAAGGTTATGCTGTCTCCCCAGGTAATTAGTCGATGCTCGACGCACGCGGATACAAAATATTGAACAGCCCAATAAATAGCATGCACTAATTATATTGCAACTGCAGATGTGTTTAGTAAGTTTAAAGACAGTGAGGGGAAGTTCAAGCAGGAACTGAGTCACGATGTAGAGGGCCTACTACAGTTGTACGACGCGAGCATGCTAGGCACAAATGACGAACCAATCCTCGAAGAAGCCATGGATTTTGCTAGAGGACATATGGAGCGCATGCTTGGAGTTGGAGAGGAGCCGCACACTGCTCAAATACGAAGAGCCCTCGAGACACCTTTTCATCGCGGAATGAGAAGGCTAGAGGCAAGGCTCTATATCCCCGTGTATGCAAAGGGTAAGGCTTGCAACACAATTTTGTTAGAGCTCGCCAAGCTTGATTTCAATCATTTGCAATCAATCCACCAGGCCAAGATCAAGACTTTCTCAATGTACGTTTCTTTTTCGTCTACTTTATATATATTTTCTTTTTCTATATTTATGTAAAAACATGTATATATGTATATAAAAAATGAGGGGGTACTACACATGCACAACAATAAATCATATTAATTTAATTCTAAATTGATAGAAAAATATAAAAAAATGAGGGGGTATTACACATGCACAACAAGAGATCATATGTTTTTTTTATTTATAACATGGTCACCTCTTATGTTGCTTATCATCTTCATGTTTTCTTCGATCTATAGATGGCGGGAAGAATTGGGCCTTAAAAACAACTTCTCTTTCTCTCGAGATAGAGTAGCAGAGTCCTACTTCTGGATATTAGGAGTGTGGTTTGAACCTCGGTACACTACAGGAAGGTTACTCATGTCCAAGTTCGGAAACCTGATAGCATTGATAGACGACATATACGATGCATATGGCACCATTGAGGAGTTGCAACTCTTCACTAATGAAATTGAAAGGTTAGCTATACGCGTACCACATTTTTTCTAATGTAATGCATGCAGGTTAAATGGAAATATCAAGTGATTACATAATCATTTTAGCCTCTTCGAAAAGTTTGATGTTGTCTGAATCTGGATTCGATTAATGATCATTAACACATGTAATAATAAGTTGGACTGATAAGTGTTCCACTCAATCAGATGGGATTTCCAGGATGTTGATGGCCTACCTGAGTACATGCAGATCTTTCTGAATGCGTTTGCAGGTTTCATGATAGAAATTGAGGAGGAATTGAAGAAGAAGCGAACACTCCATCATAAGCACTACATAATAGAATTGGTAATTTTGATATTCTATTTCTGATTGATTATTTTTAGGAGTCATGAATTAAGCTTATGAGGTAAAATGAAAAAAGATAGTAGTCCTATTTTGTTAAATGGTTAATATATGGTCCATAACTTATTTCCACGTTATTATTGATAGTTTCTAGTTTACTTGTGTAAAATTCATATAGATGGTATGAATTGGTCATTTCTCAAACTTGATCAACTTTCTTTATCAACCCATGAAATGAAAATCGTTAAATAATATAAATATTAACCTTCACCAACACTATAGAGTTTTGGTATAGTGTAAAGGACTTTAACAGAACAACTATTGTAGATATTTTATAAATATAATTAGACCACTCTCTGAATACATGTCTTGGCCCATGAAATCGACCTTCGACTAGTGGGATGTGTTGAACAATATTAATATTAACTTTAAACTAAGGGGGTAATCGGTCAGATTTCAGTTGATTGGTTAAGGCTTAACTCGAACCGACACGTTTATGATTAGTTGGTTTAACCTAAATCCTAATCCGACTTGCGGATAAATTGGTAAACTCGGTCCGACTCATTTAAATATATTCTTAATTTACTTTCGGGAGTTGTTACGGATGGTTTTGGGGGTGGGGGGGGGGGGGGGGGGGGGGGGGGGGTGGGGGGGGGATTAAACCCTATTCTAACATCATTGAACCCTATTTCTTCTATTATATTTATAACATGTTATGATAATTTATCCCCTAATCCCTTATATATATCAAGCAACCAAAATTTAATAAAGAACTAACTTACACAATTATCTAAGAATACTGATAAATTATATAAAACACGATAATTCGTCACTCTGAAATAGGAAGTGACGACAAACAATGACACAAGAAAGCAATGAAATGTATATATTGTTTGGTTATGCCAAATAGAGTTTGGAAAACTGTGGTTTAAGTAAACTAGTCAAAATGGATAAAACGAATTGCCTCCTAAACCAAAACCACTCATTTATAAATGGGTTAGGCTGTTTGACCCTTTTATGACCCAAACTTGCTTAGTCGTATGTAACCCAAAATTGTTTAAGAAGATAGGTTGGCGGGTCGAGTTGGTGTGTCATATACCCAAATTGATATCCTAGTCCTCAATTCTCTCTTAGTTTTTGTGAAGTAACAAAGACTTCAAAAAAATAGTACATTTGGTACACAATAATTCCTTGCAACATACATAATTCTAGAAATAATTACCCACAAAAGACAACTAATTCATGAAATAGAAGGATATGTGAACTAATGAATTCAATGTGCAACCACGTCTAGTTGTAACACTGATAAGGGAGGGAAGGAGTGGGCATGGTGTGCGAGTTACAACTCGAACAAGGTTTAATAGAAGGAGAGTTTTGGTGCTAGTAGTCTAGGATAGTAACCGTCAAGAAAAACTACCCTTTATGTTAAAAAAATTAAATAATATATATACAAATTACTTGTTATTTGCATCAATGGCATGTCATGTATCATTGTTGGATTTTGTAGAAATGTTGCTATTAATGCCATTTTTGAGTGAAAGTATAGAGGATGTTACTATTGTACTAATTTAATATTAGTTAAATAACTAGTACTTATTAAATAATTAATATTAAGTTGTAATTATCAAATAATTAATATTAATCAAACTAAAAAATATTAATAATAATAAATTAAATAACTAATATTAATTATTTAACTAACCAAGTGAAAAAAGTATATTAATAAAATTTGATACTATAATTAGATAGAATAATTATACTAATTATTAAACTAACTAACTGAATTTTTTATTATTTAGTATTTAGAAAATTTGTTACTAATATAAAATAAAAAATCAAATAATTTATTTTTATTATTTCGAAATAATTAGTACTATTTTATTATATTTAATATTAGTATAAAAATTATTATTTTTAATTTTTGAGCTAATATTAAATAAATAAAATGCATATCAATAATCATACATACAATAGTAATATTGTTTAACACATTATAATTACTTAATAAATATTTTTACCATATTAATTTATATTACTTAAAAAAATAAAAAATAAATTACTATTAATAAATCATTAATAGCTTCATTATATATTTAATTTTTTTTTATTATGCACTTTTTCCCCCTTTCTACCTCTTTTATATTTAACATCCAATACAAAAATGTGAATTCATCAACTTGCACAGACAAAATATCATGTATCTAAACATTGAAAGTCAGTTTCAGCAGACAAGAAGTAACATGAAACTCAAAAGCATACACTTTTATTTTCAGCATACACTTTCACACTTTTGCAAGTTGCACCTATCCAAACATCCCCTTGAAGAAATAGGATCAACATTTTCTATTAGCAAAGAAAGATAAAAAAATTCTCCTCCTAACAGAACCAAACTCATTTATTAAACAGGTTAGGCATGTTGACTCTTTTATGACCCAATTCATTTAGAGCTAATCCAAAATTATTAAGAAGGCGGGTTGGTGGGACGGATTGGTGTGTCAATACACAAAGCTAGCCTTGTCCTTAATCCTCCTTGAATTTTGGTGCAGTGGTAGGACTTCAACAAAAAATAGTACATATGGTACAAAACTTAATTCTTGAACATATATAAGTTTAGAAATTTGACCACAAAAGACTAGTTCATGAAATAAAAGAAAATAACGAACTAATGAATCAATGTGCAACAACCAAGGAGGTGGTACTTGTAACACATGAGAGTGGGCATGGGATTCGAATTCTAACTCAGAAAATAATAAGAGA